>KE505574.1:112318-128464 GCA_000441515.1 Elaeis oleifera | reverse complement strand
AAAAAAAAAAAAAAAAAAAAGATACACGAAAGGTTATGCAGAATACCCATTCATCAGATATCGCCATCGCATAAAATTAATCGGTAAATCAAGATAGAATAATAATTACAGGTGGAAGATCGGTGCGCAAAGGATTACCAAGAAGAGAAGAAAAAGCGGTGGCGATCAGAAGGCCTGAAGGACGGGCCTCTTGCCTAGGCGCTTGATCTCGCGGTCCATCCGGCCGGTGAGCATGAGGCCGAACATCTTGAGGTCGCAGAGGAGGGACCAGAAAGGGTGGGAGAAAGTGACGGGGCGTTGCGCTCCACGAAGACGTGGCTGTACCAGGCGAGGCCGTAACCAAAGAAAGGGGCGAGCAGGAGGAGCCACGGGTTGAGGAGGAGGAGGGAGGAGAGGAGGCAGAGGAGTGCGGAGAGGGTGCCGAAGAAATGCCACCGCCGGGTCGACGCCTTGGAGTGCTGGCTCACATAATACGCCCAGAACTCCTCCAGGCTCCGGAAGTTCATGTCCTTTTTTTTTGGCCCTATTTCTCGCCCTTGCTCTTTTCTATTTGCTCCCGTAACCTTATCCGGTGCGACGAACTCCCTAGTTGCAGCGTTCTCTTCTTCCTCTCCCCTACAAGAAAGAGAGAAAGGATGAATATATCGGGTTTACTTGACAAGATCTTATATCATACGCTTGGAGTGGTTGGTAAACCGCGCCTCGTTTGACTGCCGCCGCGGTGGTGGAAGAGAGCATTATTTTACCATGGGCGGCAGACGCAAGAAGGACCCTGAGCTGAAAGGCTCATTTTAGCATGATCGCGAAAAGCGCGGCCGATCACGAGGAGCTAGCTCGTTCCACTCTATGCCGCCTGGCTCATTTTTAAGTGATAATTGTTTCACTGAAAAAACCATCAAAGTTCTGGCACCGATGAGCAAAGAGTGGTATGGTTTCATACAGAGGGTTCTTCCCTGTACGCAAAGAGTGGTCTGGTTTCATACATACGAGGAAATCGAGCGTGCATCGACGGAATAATAAAAACCGGTGCAACCATGTAACAACGACCAGCAACATTTTCCTGCCTACCTGCTGGCACCATTGAAGAGCCGTGTAAGTTTCTTGTACAATAAAAGGATATCAAGTAATATAAATATCTGAACCCTTCCTTGGAGCTCGAGCTGACATCCTTTTTTATGCTTCCCTTGCGGTAGGACTTGAAATTCTTCCACAATTTGGTGACACAAATCAACTCTTCCTGTCAAGACCTACTGGGATAGCTCCTCTATCAGTAATTTCTCAGATTTTGCCACGCCGTATCCAACCCCAGTGATTTCTAAATGCTTGCTGTAGGAAATATTATACTGGAAACCAAATAGTTTTCTCTTACTTGCCTCACACATTTCCTATCCAGAGCCACATGCCTGCTGCTTGTGATCAAACCTCCATACTGCACGATTGTCCTGCCCCCGATTCAACCTTCACGGGAACAAATGATCTCAACTAGAAAGCAAATATCAAACCGTAGACTGGAGATTGTCGCCTTCCGTTCATCCGCGCTTGTAATACCAAAATAACTATATACTACATATATATAGCTGGGAGGGAATTATTGGGGAGTGAATTAACGAATAATTTAAGATTCAAGGAAAATCAGCAGCATGCTATCATTCCCAAGTCTGCAATTCTGGGACCAAAAAAAAAAAAAAAAAAAGGGAATACCAGAAAACCAACTCAAACGCCATTGCCTTTGCGGTGGTAATATGAATGAATAGTATGAGAATAAGCATTCCATAAATCTTTGTCAAACAATTACATAAATCTTTGTCAAACGATTCCATAAATCTTTGTCAAATCCAAATAAAGAACCGATCTATTAAGTAATATAATCATGGAGCTTCATTATACGTCAAACTGATGGAGAGAAGCCAGTCCACAATGATCATAGGTTCATTAGAAGCACTCCTCCTAAGCAGTATAACTAAACCAGTAAAGAGCAATGGGATGGGGACACTACGGACAAAAAAGCGACCAGCCAAAAATAATAATAATAACATTAAAAAACTCATTTATTAGTGTGCGGCAATAAAACATTATATAGAACTCACTAGCAACGGGAATAAAGTGCACAAAGATATCTTCTGTAGACGAGCTGCAATGCATCGACCAATAACACTTCAAAAAAATGCAAAGCAGGGCAGACACCAGCAATGAGAGCCATGGTGCAGGATATCTGGGCAATTTTCAAATCTAAGGTCTTAAAAGTAGGGTATCAGCTGTGGCTGAGATGCTAATAGCTGTCAAGTTGAACTGACATAGAGAACTGGAACCAATCCAGCCATTTTCCCATCTCTCCCAGGCCGTTTTTTCTTCACCTGCCAAAACATTCATGATCTGCTTTTGGATACTACTTTTGGTGTCAAATCAAATCATAGAAAAGGAAATGACTTCTTTAGACTTACATAGTACCAACCATCAACCTCATAATCAATCTCAACCTCTTCTCCAGCAGTCAAGCTTAACTGTAAAAATGACATCCAGATTAATAACCGTGTTATCTTCTTTTTTTTTTCCTTCTCAGAAGAGTTGTGATTAATCTATTACAGGATACACATAAGAACCAAGAGGAAATTATTGCATGAAATCAAAAGGCAGACATCAAGGTGAATAGGCATCTTCTCTTAGACCAGCAAGCATTTCTGCAACAATCAAGATGGCAACTTTCTAAGAATCTACCCATCTAAAAGATGTGGAGTTACCTCATCATCACCACCAGCAGTGAAATCATATAATGCTTTCCCAAACTGTGGTTTCTCAGAACCGACTGCATCATCGTGAGAGCCAAAACTCTGAGCCCCACGCCCTGCTAGAGGGTTCTCAAAGGATTCAAGTCTCTGTGGAACAGATGTTGAGTACGATGGTGGTTCTTCCCTGATCTGAACATGGAGCAAAATTATAACTTGGCGATTTGATAGTGTATAAAAGATAAGAGACAAAACTTGAACATATGTCTAACCGGAGATCCTAGACCCTCATAAGTCGATGATGGACCACCAAAGGAAGTGTTGCTGAGTCTACTTGAAGTGGTTGCAGACCTTTGCTCCTGATTGGATCAAGTTCAGATGGGTTAAAATTTCTCTGTCTAATTATGAGGAAAGTCACAAACTATAACTTTGTCCAGTGAAGTGCTTATACTTTACATCTGTCCACTTTTATGATATCTCACATGGTAGCATATATATATATATATATCACAAAGCCACCCAAGGTTGTAGTTGTGTATCATGAAACTTAAGGTTGAAAATTAGGTGCTCATGCCTATTTTCAATAAAGGTGATGCCATATAGACGAGACAAGGCTCAGTTCCACATTTAACCAAGATGCAATTGGGTCAACCAAGCAGGGATTACCATGATGAAATTTGAAAAACTGTCACATTAATCAGAGAACAATGAAGAGAAACCAGTAACTGGGAAATTTGAAGTTAACTGACACAGTTGATTTTTTTTTTTTGAATTATTGCGAAGTTCCTGTATGATTGCATCATGTCCCTGAGTCCCTTGCTGTCTAGAGGGGCAGTTGGCTACAATTAGAATGTTATGTTGCCAATACAACATATAACTATAATTAGAGAACCTCATTGGCATTACTACAATAACCTTGCCCATCAAGCTTAAAATTTCAGAAATTTGCATATGAAATACCCATGCATCTGTGACAATATAATTATTACAGAACTACATGACTGGGCTTCTCACAAGATTGTAAAACAGGAGAAGCATGAAAGGGGCATAGACAGAATTGGTTTGTGATTCATGGTCGTGCAACTAAATATGCAAGCAAATCTTGCTATTGGTATCAGCTTTTGACACCGCAAGATGGTTAAATTAAATTAATGATGAATCAAGGCCAAATTAACATCATATTTGTATACTTCTACTCTGTAAATTGAAGGGAAATTGTTACAATACAAGCCTGGCATTTCACACCATGTCAACCTAGCTGAGTTTGATTCTGGACCAAATATCAGCACACACAAATGTATAGTCATGTACAAGTTTAGCAGTAAGTCATCATCAATGCAAGAAAGGGTCATCCATTCATGCTGATATGGCTACTTGCCTATTTGACATACTCATTCTAAGCATATCATGATGCACTAAAAGAGCATGGTTTAATGCCGCAAAAAAACAATTGGAGGTAGGGCTACCAATAAAGATGGAAGATGGAGAAGCATAAAATATATTCATGTGCACGCATGGTCCTAATACATGTCTGCATCTTAAGGAGAATTTACAATAAAATTCTTAATAGAGCTTTCTCGGTGTTTCCATGAACAGGATGATACATGTCATCTTTTTACAAAGACAAAATCATAGAGTATCAAATATGTATTTGAGCAAGATGCATCTGTAAGAGAGGGGGAGAAAAGCTTGGATGCATCCAAATTTGGAGCAAGTTTTGGAGTGATGCAGCACCTTATAGATATATAAGCTTATAGTAATGTTATATGATGTCAATATTTGTATTTTGGCAGAATCCAGAAGCAGGAACAAGTTCCTGAAGTACAAACTTGCAGAAAGGTTTCTGCAACTAAGTCATCATAGTTTAACTGCTCATTTGAATATTCTATCTTTAAAATTCAAATGAAGTCAAAATATTTCAGCTGGTGAAAAGGCAATAGTATCAAGTAGTGGAGTTAACGATGCAGGTACCAATGCATATCCAGTTTCTCAATTTACTATTCAAATGCAAAGAGAATTGCTAAACCAAGTATGAATCCAAGAAAAGATTGAAGAAGGAGCATTGACATCCATCTGATAAAATATACTACTAAAAAAAGAGAAAAATATATTCTCATGAATTTCAGGACTGATTACCGGTTGTGAAACCCCATAGCCTGATGGACGTGAACTGAACAAGGAAGGATAGCTCATACCACCAAAATGGGATGATATGGAACTCTCAACAGAACCAGTTGACTCAGGAGAGGATGTACCAGATGACCTTGCATCATCTTCCTGAAACAAAGAGGTTAACCATTAAACTTTTATTTCAAGAATGCTGATCAGTGACCAATACTTGAAGGGACCATGGAATTTGCACCTCTGCTTCATAAGTTTCTAGAATTGTCTTAGCCCACATATCTTCATAAGTGACAGATGGCCGGAGGTTGTGTTCTCCTCCTCCACATCAGGAGCATCAGTTCCCGCACCAGTAAGAAATTCATTCACCTAGAATGGAGAATAGATAGCATGAACTTTTTAATGATTTATTCAAGACATACATATCACGAGAGGATATGGAAAAGTACATGTAGTGTAGTAAATAGAATAGTCATGTAGTAAAAAAAAAATGAAGTTCTTATTTTGTTGCCAAAAGATCTTCTCCATTAAGGTAACCTTATGGCAAGCACTTCATAAATAAACATAGAATCTTTTAGTCAATGCGCATACTGCAGTAGCTAATCAATTTTATTTATCTTTTGGAGTCAAGGAATCATACAAAATCAACATCATACAAAGATTAAAAGTAAATAGGATAATTATCACACCTTTTCCATTGCTGGAACATTGCTTCCCCATGCACTATCTTCTAAACCTGTTACCCAGGCCATTGCCAAATCTGGATCAATGGTGTCAGCCTCTTTAGGTGTTTCTTTAGATTCATATACCAGGTCAGATATCCCCATAGCAACAGCAGGATCATTCAGACCAGTTGATGCACTAATGTTATGTCGGTTACGGTAGATCTCAATGAGTTTAGCACTGTCATCAAAGTCCAGGGAACCAATAAGAGAGATCAGAAATAAGCAGCAGGCCATAGAAGTATACATACAAAGGCACATATGAATTAAGCAAGCAGTCTAAAAGTCTAAAATTAAAGAATTCACACCCAAGATACCGAATATGTATTCCCAGCTTCCCAAACCTTGTTGCACATTTTGATTGTTCTAAGATGTAAACTTGGTCCACTTCATGAGGTAAATTAGAGTAACTTTTCATTATTCTGCATAATCTTTTGACCCCCAACATATTGGAAGCATAAACCCTTGGGATTGGTAATTTTTGCCATTTTAAGGTGTATGGAAGCCAAAGTTCTGGTTGGCCAGCTGAATATGACAAAGCACCACCACATATATACATGTATATGAGCAATATCTTCAAGAACTTGGATTGAGGTATATTTGCCTTTTTTTAACAAACCTTAGAAGAACTATACCTAGGTTAAGCTAGCAACTAACAAAAATCCAAGCATAAAATTTATATGACTGAATGAGAAAGATAACCATAGTAAGATCACTCGGATAAAAGTGTAAACTAGCAAGGCTTCAAGTCAAATTTGGTACTCTTGTTGCAAATCAAATCATATGGTCCTTACATGGTTGGAAGTGTTAATGTGCATCTATGAAGGAATATCATAACAAGTTCAAAAATGGTCAAACATGCATTTCAACTTTTCAAGAATGCAAATAGTTGAGTTCTAAGCACTAGAAAGGATTCAAAAGGATGATCAATTATAAAAATCCTAGAAGGGAAATGATCTGGATTGCAAAGAATTAAATTAAGTACATAAATTCACCGAATCACCGCCATAACTGATGGCACTCTAAACTGCTCTGAGGTAACTGTTAACTGGTAACAAGGACATTTGTTCTACAAGAATGCTATTTAATATTGAGCAAGCTTTTCAGTGTACTTAACCAAATACATAGTGATAGGAACATGCTCCTAGACCTTTATAATTGGGTTACTTTCTTATCTATACATCACCAGCCTTAAATCTTCAAAGAATTCCCTTTAAACCACAAAGGTTGTAGCAATCAGATACCAACACCATATCCACTAATGCAAGATCTCTTCCACAATTCATTCACCATCTAGTGTAATACATTCAAGACATGGAGAACAATCACCAAAATATCTCTTGGTCTGATTGATAATTGAGGTGTCTTTCACCTGATCATAATCATAATCATCAAGCATGATTCCAGTTATTCAGGGTTGACTTCATGAATCCTTCCTCATGAGTCATTAGGAAGATTTGCTATTCACTAGGTTTCAAAATCCTTCCCATGATGCCCATCCATTTTAATTCAAACCTTTTCTCTAACCCTTAGACAAGAAGCCTATGAGTTCCTTCCCGCCCTCCTTAGTTTTACCAAACATCCACCTTAGCATCTTCATCTATGCCATGTTCATATTGGCTAGTTGGAGCCTTGGACCTTTTCTACCACCCATCATTCCATCCAGCATAGATCTCCACTTCATCCGTCTCTAATTCTAGATATGCCTTCATCTAACCCTCCTTTCTACTCTATAATGCATTCAAGATAACAAAAATGATTAGATACTGGTTTATCTGCTAGCAATCTGCTTAGCTAAGAAGATCTCATATTTTCTTCTTTTTTTTCCGTCAGATAATGTTCTTTATTGAACCATGACTCACAAGAGAGCTATATGTTAAATTATTTTTAGCAACTTATGTTGATGTAGAAATTTTGTTAACTTCTTTTGCTTAACCAAAGTTACTTTATATACACACACATATATATAGTGAATATCTTGATTTTTTATCCTTGAAGCATTCCTCCTCTCCTAATTTTGACAGATTATCATATTTTAATTTTGCTAAAATATTCCATGACCTGCATATGTGACTGCCATGTATCTTTGATGACATCATCACCAGAAGTCCTAAAATTGCATGGATGCAGTCACATAATAGACCTGAATATTCCCAACCTTTATGTGCATAATCTCTTGGAAACCCAGCAGCACTCTCACCCACAAGTGAAACAGGATATTCACCTAAAGAAAATGATCTCAAAGTCGTGCCTTCAATAAATTATGGTGGATTCCAGTACCCTCCCTTTCAAAAGAAAAGGGATACTGAAATCATTCTAACTAAATTAAACATGAATGCTTGTTTAATATCAAACTAAATGAGTCTTAGGAAAATGGTAGCAAATGAACTCTTAAATAAACATTTGAACATATATTGAATAACGCATAAGCCAAATATAGAAAATAAAATTTGATAAAAAAAGGTTTCAATTTCAGCTTTACTATATTAACATGATATATGATCCCACAGCCTTTTCTCAAAGGTCAACAGGTTACCTAATTCAGGCAGGGCTTGATATCTGATAGGAAATACTGTTATAACAACAAGAATCATGGACCTTACAATGAGTATTTCATGTGAGAGCACAATATATGACCATAGACAATCCATAAGACATCTCAAAGTCATGGTCATAATATAATGTTTCCTTTTGCCATGAAAAAACTACCAAAATTGCTCTAATTCTTCATGGTTGTAAAGATCGATAATGAAACCCTACCACCTTACCTGGTCGGTCCTAGAGGCAGATATTTTGCTCTTGGAACATAACAGAACAATGAAACTAAGTCAAGGAGTTTCTCATGAGTCTCATATAGTTTCTTGAGCTCTTCATCTGTCCATTCTTGCTTGTTGTTATCATGATTGCGCATATCTCTGCACATGAACATATTAAGCAAACATATATTGAGATAAAAATAAACATACCATTCAGAAAGGAACATAATATTTCACTTCTTACCTAATCAGATCATCTTGTGCTCTATACATTTCATCAAGGACCTTAAGCATAGGACTTATTAAAGATCCAAGACCTGTACCACTGGCACCTTGATCTTCCCCATTACTAAGTTGCATTTCTGAGAACTGAGATTGGACACCACCAAGAGCTAAAGCATGTAAAAATTCATATATCTGTAGCCTGTAAGGCTCCCCTGATCTGATTGCCATAGTAATTAGGGCTTGAACAGCAACTATTCGAACCTGAGCAGATAACCTTAAACTCAGAAAAGAATATTCCATTGTCTAACTCCAGCTATCAATAATCGAGGACTTGAATAGATCATAAAGATAGAATTTTGTCAGAAATACACACCTCCCAGCTCCCACTGAAAGCACACCGTTGAAGCCGTGTTAATGCACCAGCAAGAGTAGGATTTCGTGAACTGGCAGCAGCCACCATTTTATCAACATCCAACATCATTAGTGCAGTGCCAGGAGGTGTTGCAGACTCCCATGCATATTCAGATGCAGCATAGTTTGCATTTTCACCGAGAAACCATACCTGTGCAAAACATTAGCAAATAAATGAATATATTTTGGTTCATTAAATGTTTGTAGTACTTTGTACAAATTCAGTCCTGGATTCTTGAACAATCCACTGTAATAACAAAATTCCTTACTGCAGCCTGCACTAATCTTGCAATGCCAGAGCAGACTTTGGATCTGCTGCAGACACTCTATCAACAGATGTAAGTCCTAATGTTGACTCAGGCTGGGGAGGTGGTAAATCAAGAACTATTGTGACTGCTTCCAAGGCTGTATGCTTCCCATCTGGTCCAGCCCCAACAAGACATGTCTGGCAAAAATAGGAAAGGAATAATTTATGTGAAATAATATATTTTGCATATTTGTTTAATCTTACCATCATAACAGGGATATAAAAACACCAGAATCCATGTTCACAAAGAGATGGTACACATAAAAGTTTAATTATACATAAGGAAAGAGGAGATTGCACAAGAAATTCAGGAAAGTAGATTTTGCAATACTAACTTCTCAAACTTCACTGGCAAGTCCATAATGAGATTATACCTAAACAATCAAGATGATCATACAATAGAAACACAAACCAAAAAAGGTTGTGACAAAAGGGATGCATAGATTAGTCTATGGATAAATATCTGAATGATAAGAAAATCAGAAAAGGAGAATATGACCAAAAAGGTTCACTTGTTAATACCCATTTGACAAATGATAATCAAGTTGCAAGTGGCAACTTGTAGTAAGCACCATCGCTGCATGATTCTCTGAGCTCTTAAAGTATCTCAGATAAAAGTAATAGTTTCTACTCACTTTTCCATGATTTATGCTGGCATGATTCACAAATAAAGAAAAGATATGGAGAACTATTGATGAAACTGCTTCCCTAAAATTGTCAAATTAATGTTGAATATTTGTCCTTCAGTGGACAAGATCTCACATTCTCTTCCTATCTCTTTTAGCTTATTTTTCTCGAGTATTTACTACCAGAATCATGTGCAGCATGCAACAAAGACAGCTCAGGCAAAGCAATTGGAAATAAAAAACTTTGAAATGAAAAAGACTTTCATGGAGGTCATAAAAGAAATTTGAACTGGAAATTTGGAGTAATTGATTTCATTGAGATATACATCCATGAAATGCAAGTAGAAGCAGCATAGCTTTCATGGACAAAATTCAGACAAGTAATAGATACCAAAGTATGAACTTACTTTCCATAGCAGTTGCAAAACATCAGCATCAATCTTTCCAGGGACTTTAGTGGCAAATATTCGAGCAATTTCAAGTAGGGTGACTGCCATATCAGGAGTTGCCTAGTATTTCAAGCATAAAGAGAGACATAATTATATCATACAGAACAACATAAAGAAAACATCAGAGACTGAAGACTAGTCATCTAGAAACCAAATGGTGTTGAACATGACAAATTATTCAGAAGAGTAAGAGCATGAGCAAGAAGGTGAAATATATATGTGGATGTCATGTTGTGAAACCAGTTCTCTGAAATATTGTGCAAAAAATTGCAGAAAGTTTAGACCAACAATGCCATCTGCCAGAGTGTCAATTTTTCCCAGCTTATATGATGCTACAACATGTTCCCTGAGCAGGTATCATACTTAAAAGAAAAGGATGCAGTGATAAAGTTACTGTTTGAGTTGGAGAGCACTTATAAAGTCATTCAAATATATAGAGAGATGCTCATTTACTTGTACAACTACAAGGTACCTGAAATTACTTTCAAGCCCTTAGATAATTTGATCGAGCATTATGTAACCTAAATTTAAATCAGAACCTCACCAGCATAGAGGTCTTATGTCTAAGCTACATGAACTGTTTAATTTTCTTTTCTTATTATTATTATTATTATTTTTACATGCAAGACTGTAATAATAGAGCAAACTTCTTCAGGCGACATCTAGGGTGGCAATTCTGACTGGACCCACCAATCCACCAAACCCCTCTAAAATACGGATAATGGTAGCATCCTTTGCGTGGAAGAAGGATATGCCTTCGTTCACACCCAGTGACCATTGGATCATGCACTGTCCATAGGCAGAGTTCAGACTGCTTTCAAATCTGTGCAGTGGACAATCCAATGGTCATCGGGCATGAAGGAAGGTGCATCCTTCTCTAGTACGAAGGAAGGGGTATCCTTCTTTCACACGAAGGATACAACCATGTTCCCTGAATAAATGGGTTTGGGTAATATCTAATAATTGGGTTGGTTTGGGTTTGTCGAGACTCAAACCCAACCTGATTATAAATGGGTTGATATGGATTTGGCCCTCCTATCCTGTTGCTTGCTATAGGTTGAATAAACTTTCCTATGATATTGGTAACTGTACAGTAGATGCTGATGCAGTCAAGGATTGTTTAGAATTACTGGGAAGGCAGGAGAATTAACAAGGTCACAATTGCAGTGTCGGATCCCGACAGTACCATGCTGGTATAGTGTTATTACACCTGGTATGGAGGCCAGTTCAGCACACAAGACTTAGTACGCACCTTGTACCAAGTCTTAATTTGGTATCGGCACAATATGGTATTGCCCGGTATTGGGTAGTACGCACCATTACAGTGAACCTTGGGACTTAAGAGGATTATAAGATACACTAAAGAGAACAGAGGAGGGAAAACTATTTTGGGGTTATCATGTTTCTTTCCACTTTAATTTTTCCTCACTTTGTTTGGATTTTCAATCTTAATTTCTATTTTCTGATATATTTTGTTTTCAATTAATAAGGTATAGTATTAACAAGTGAAGCTCTAAATTGGGCTAATGGACTGGGTATGAATCCATTAAGATAAATAGGAGAAAGGGTTGATCTCACAAACTCTCTGAAATATTGTGCAAAAAATTGCAGGAAGTTCAACCAATATTTCCAACTGCCAGAATGTCATATTTCCCCCTTATAAGATGCTATGGCATGTTATTCAAAGTATGATACTTCACAGAGAAAGAGTGCAATGATAAAGTTACTGTTTGAGTCGGAGAGAACTTACAAGATCATTCAAATATATAGAGATGCTCATTTACTTGCACAATAAAGATGTAACTGAAGCTACTTATGATTTCTAAGATAATTTGAATGAGTATCATGTGGTATAACATTTAATTAGAACTTCACCAGCATTGAGGTCTTAGTAGGTGTATTGTTTAAGTTTCTGAAAAAAAAAATACAAGAATGTAATATAGAGTAAACTTCCTCAAGCAACCAAGAAGCAGCAGTATATTTAAAACTATCAGCGGCTAGCATCCAGGGGTGGCAATTTCCGACCAGACCCACCAATCCAGCGAACCTCTATATAATAAATGGGTTTGGTAATTTTAATAATTGCATTAGGTTTGGGTTTGTCGAGACTTGAGACCAACCCTATTTAAATGAGTTGGTATGCGTTTAGCCCTCCTATCCAGTTGGTCACCATAGATTGAACAAAGTCTTAAATTCCATCCCCTCGCTCCTATGATAGTGGTTAACTATGGGTAGACCTTGGACCCTGGCCTAGTCAAGGATTGTTTCAGATTATCAGGAAGGTTGGAGAATTAATAGTTAAGAACATAGATAATAAGGAAAATGGGGGAAAGGGGTACCTTGAACCTAGCATGCAAAGTAAGTAAGATATCATTCAATAGTGTCGAAGGCCAAGCAGGATCAGACAGCTCACATGCAATGATAGATTTTAGTTCTTCAAATGACTCATGTGGGTTTTGCATCCAGATCAAAGCTTTTATCACCATTCCTCGAACATAGACACATTCACACGCCACAGTCGTGCGCACTACTTCCATTAGTGAAGCTAATAAACCGGCAATTGTATCCATACCACCTGCTCCATTTGACAGTGGTAATGCCCTACGAGTAACTGCAAACATAACAAAGAACATCATCTACATCGAATTGTAAGAAATACAACCACTTTCATATAATAGATGTTGCTAAATGTTATATAGAAAATTTAAGTGCCAATAGAAGGCAATGTTGGGAATGTTATCACATCAAGAAGATGATGTATCTGTATACTTATAATAAAGTTCTTATTCCTTGAAAATTTTCATTTGAATCTGTCATCATATGAAAACGTAATAGCAAAAAGTAAACATCTTTGCATTCTTGACCGCCATCTTCCTTTTTCTACATTTCCTTCAAACCTAGGCAAACTTTACACTGTTGCTTGACCATTGCATGCTCAAACCATGTGACCAAGAAGGCAGATCTCCCAACTTGCCAATCAGCCTTTACATCTCATGCCACACCCTCTCTCTCCAAAACGCCTCACGAATTTGGAGGGTTGATATCTGGTTGAGAGATGACAGCAAAACTTTTGCATACTTTGGTAGATCCTACTTTGACCCTTAAGCTGGCCAATGATGATAGTAGAAAAGTCACTTGCCTATGGTACATTGCACCTATGAATATGCAGCATCTGTTTCTGTTCCTTATAGGCAAACGTAAAGCAACCCAACTATATTGGGTTAGACTTGCGAGTGAATCAAATAAAGAGGGAAAAAAGGCATGCAAGGGAACAAACAAAAGTTTCATTCAACAATCAGAGCAGCCCAATGCTATAACGATAACATTCTGATCAACAAGTAAGGTCCCTCAACTAAGCAAGGTAAATGATGGACATAAGCTGCACAGCAAGACCAGCAAACTAAACAACAGGCCTGTTGGATTCATGGATGGTGTGAGAGGCATTGCAAAAGCAAACAATATCTGCCTAACTCAAATTATCTAATAGAAAGAGGTGGCAGGAGCACAAGTATGACTACACTGACCAATACAAGATAGGCAGATAGCACAGTAGTGAAGCCCCCTTCAATCCAAATGAAGAGGCATGCAGAGACTCCACTTTCATTCTATATGCCTCCCAAGCTTCTCTGTATTCTAGTTCAGGATAAAACACATGGGAAAATCAACCAATCGACTTAAAGAATGAAGCTGGTAGTGATCTGAAAGGTAAACCTGACCACGCACCCTCTAGATGAACAATCCTGTCAAAGTTGATCTTAATCTACAGGGTGACAACCTGCCAGGGATAGGAAAGCAGGGAGGAGGATGGGTCCAAGAAGGATATGAATCCTCATTGAGGTTAGCCCCATATAGTGCCAACTTTAAAAGCTTCACCTTCAAAATAAGTTAAAAACAAGAAAATCATTTCACATTCTAATCCACGTTCAAACAACTAGACAGACCCTAGACAACTTAATTGTCAATATCTTCCTCTTATGAGCAGTACTGGTACACTACCCTTCATTGCTAGATCTAGTTACGTGTTTATGTAATTATTGCCAACAATGCCACCAGTCACGCACTCTTCTAGTCCAATTGTGGTGTTTGAAAACATGATGAAAGCCATTACTCATTCTATCTTCACCCACTCTAGCAATCTAACCTTATAGTGCAATCTAAAGCTGACTTCTCAAAACCTTCAAGCTTGTTCAAAGAAAAAGCATTAACAGATTCTTCTAATTTCCTACCAAACTCAAAATGGAAGCCCTTTATAAATTTCAAATACGTTATGGAATGTCATACTAGGAAAGACCATTCAAATGTTCTAGCCCATTCGGATGCAAAGAACCACGTGTCACTGATGTCAGGGCCTTAAATTGCTCTGTAGGATGTAGATTTCTCCAACTTTCCCTAACTGCACCAATTTAAAATCCTTAATTTCTTTTTGACTTGACCGGACTATCTCATATTATTACCTAACATATTCATTTCCCTCCCAAACTCACAATAGCCTCATAACCATGATGTCAGCATCAGATTGCCACTTTTGTCATGCTATGCAACAGCATGATAAAGAAACTTGCAGGATGTCTACAGAGCATCAAAGTGCCTCAGTTCATTGACCCAGCATTTCATTACAAGGAAAAGATGAAGTGGAAGACCAATAAATGAGACCTAGTCTCCTCTTTAAGCTCCAGTCCTCTAGCAATCGCTTTCCTTCCTGCATTAGAGACAGAAAAGGTCTGCAGCTGCTCGGTCCAGCCTGGGACCTTGTCAATGGTATATATCTTCCAAAATGGTCCATATGGAATCATCATCCTCCATTTGCAAATAAACGGAATTCAGTATTTTCACGGTCAACTTTTAGAAATAAATATTTGAACAATAATTCCACCTGTGCTATTTGGTTGATGCATAAGCATAAAATAAAATTGTTGAAAGTGTACCTTCAGATTGTGAGCCATCATTGGGATCTGAATCAAGGGATTCAATATTTTCAGAATATGCATGAAGTTGGGATCCTTCATCAATGTCACGGACACCTAACGCATATGCTGCTGCCCTGCTTTTTCCCATTTCCTGAACAACTCTTGCAGCTGCATGAAGCACAGGACGAGAGAAGCTACGGAAAGAGCTCTCCAATCTTTTTTTTAATAAAAAAAAGAGAAAGAAAAGAAAAAAGAAAAAAAATTAACTAACTAGAAAACTGTTGCCGTTAACAAATAGCCAAAACTTGGAGATGTACTTAGGAAGCCAAGTATGTAACATCAAGCAAAAAATCCATAAACCTTCTCATTACAAGTTTGATAAGAGGTTGAGGACGCCTCGCTTTATTAGCAGGTTTCTCGCTACTTGGTTTTGGTGGAAGAGCATCTTTTGATTGACCATGCTTTGATGATACTGATGGAGCCTCAGGCAACTTGAGAATTTCTCTAGTTAACCGAATCCACCCGGCAGCTCTCTCTTCAGTCCTACGATAGAGGAATCAAAGAATAAAAAGAGGTTGTTTCATCACTTCAAAGAGGCAATTAGCAAGTAATCACCATGCAATAATCAATATCCAATTTATTACAAGGAATAAGCAAGCACCTTTCCGTGCTATCGAATTTTCCCAAAACACATAGTATTGCCTCAAAACAAACTCTGTCACTGGGATCCAGAAGAAGTTGATAGAGGAGAGAACTATACTGAGATGTAATGTCAGGCCTCTCTGCACAAAAATATTTTAGATTAAAAATCCAAAATAATCCAAGAATAAAAGATAGATAGATAGATAGAGAGAGAGAGATAGAGAGAGAGAGAGAGAGAGAGAGAGAGTAGTTAGAGT
>KE505574.1:84032-112298 GCA_000441515.1 Elaeis oleifera | reverse complement strand
AGAGAGAGAGAGAGAGAGAGAGAGAGAGAGAGAGAGAGAGAGAGAGAGAGTTTAGAAGTGTATGAGACAACTGAACTCACATACCATCCAATGCACGGGCTCTAGATAATGTATGACAGAGTCTAGCTAGGAAAACTCTAGCAAGAACATCATGCAAATGAAGAACATCCTGCAAAGCACCTGCTTCATATAACACCTGCTTTTGCTTAGCATATATAAAAGGAATGTTATATGCATGAATATGAAAGGTATCATCTCAGGTAAGAGCTTTCTCTTTTCTTTTTCTCTTTTTTGGGGGGTGTGGGGCAGGGGTGGGGTGGTTTGTGATATGGCAATAACAACTTTCCAATGACAATAGCTGATAAAAAGTGAAGCCCATTAGGCCAGAACATTGAAGAAGGCATTACATTAATATGTCAACCTAGATGGATAAAAATCTTTGCTAATGTGGTTGTGAATACTAGCCTTTAAAGAGATAGCTGGCTACGTTGGATTCATAAAGCCAAACCCAGATGGATAAGATAAAGCTTGCCAGGTAAGTATTTTGATTAGTTGGTATTTGCAATGGCATCTGTTAGCCATCAATTCTAACTAGTCTGCATATTCATTTTTATTACTACCAAAACTGCATTTCTATATATTATTCTTTAGTTATATTGATTTTCAAGCCCTTAATCTTCGAAGTCTTGCTCCACATTCCTACTGCTAAGTTAGATATCAATAATGAGTCTGTTTGTATGTAGTAGTACAGGTTTAATGCCACCCATTTTGCTGGGCATTCCGAATGGAAATCCACTTGTCTTCCTGCAGGTAACTTTATAATGCCTCTTTTATTAAGAATATAGAAAGCTCAAATGTGCAAAATCAGAGGTGTCATAATCATAGCTTGTAGATCCACTTTGTATCAGTGGTATCTGATAGTCTGAAGAGTCCATTTCCCCTCCAAGTCTAGAACCTTCTCTTCTTGCTTTAATTTTAAACCTAAGAAAATGTTTTTTTTCCAATTTTAGAATGAGGTTTGAATTTTAAATTCTTCAGCTCACAGCATGAGTTGAAACATGCTTTAAATCCAAGAATCCAAACCAATTATGATTTTTGGTAACTATAAATAGTGAAGGTACATGATCATATAAAACTGAACATAATAATATTTTACGACATTTTGTCAATATTAAAAAATACTCCATACTATTTTCAGTGAAAAACTTGAGCATGGTTTAGAAATAATAAAAAGATTTGGAAATATACCTCCAAGTAGTGCATGCTTTCCTGCAGGAAAAAAGGAATATAATATTAGTTTGAAATTCAAATATAGGAAACATCACATAGCACAGGTACAAGGATACCTATTGTTTGGCCCACCGACATTCATAATTTATTTGTAGAGATATAACCTTTCATATTGAGTTTTTGCCAAGATACACGATGAGAGACCCTCATGCATGCAGTTACACATGTAGATGTAAATGTTGGAACTTTTGAGACATCAACAACAATTTCATAATGGTGTCAAGTTAAAAAGAAGATTAACCTAAAGCCATAGCAACAGAATAGGGATCTCTTGCAGCTAAATCTGAGATGATTGCCAGTGCATGTCTTACAGCAACTGGATCAGCAAATGAAATCCTGCAGTTATATCAAGCTTGAAATATTACAAATCAAGAAATTGACAAGTAATAAATTTGTGAAGAAGATTTAAATTGAAAATGCAAATCACAACATGTAGCACATCCAATCATGATGCTTAGGTTAAGCCGCAAAAGGATTCTATATTTATAGATTCTTCTAATCCATTTGTAAGCATTTTTACCAATCTTCCATATTCTAACATTTGATTATACTTGTCAAAGCTGTACTTTGTCTATGCATGCACGCATGCATGTATGTATGACTTGTTCGTCATTAACAGTAATATTTCATATGAAGTGCTCATTTTCATCAATAATTGGCATCATGCAAATGACAGTATTTTCCTGTCTGGTCATGGTTGAACCACAAAAGGGTGATGAAATCAAAGAAGATATATCTACTTATAAGTTGTAATATACCTACTTACCCCTGCACAGCTCGATGGAGGAATGCTGGATTTCCAGGATCTAGAGGAAGTCTTCTTAGAGCACTTAAAGCACCATATTGCAAATTATTCCGAATAATAGACTGCAAATATAGGAACCAGATATCAATTTCGATATATCAATAAACTGATTGTAACGAATATAAGAAATAACAAAACCAATGCTGGTCCCAGTCCTGGGAGAAAAAGGTAAGTGTTGGTGTTAAGTATGTCAAACAATGAAATGGATGTAAAGTTGATATTCATGAATATAGGGCATCCCTTGTTGATAGAAGTTAAACAAAGGATTTTTGAATTAAAATCCAATAAAGCCTATCCAAAATAATTGGAACAAGGCTTGAATCAGATATAAGAGATAGATGAGAGATTGTTTAAACATCATTTCAGGCATAGCTCTTCATAAGCAATAACTAAAAGATTAAACTCAAATTTGAACCACAAATTCTACACATTCAACAACAACATTGTGCGTTTATTTTAAATATTAGTTACCAAAACTGGATGCAGGTGCAGGAGAAGGAGCAGGTTCAAGGAAGCAGATATTTTAAAACAATTGTTCAGGGAAATACTTAGGAAGTGGATGCCAGTTCAAGTTTCCAGGAAGATTTTGAAATGGGTGCCTTAAGCTAGGTTGATTATTCCTGCTACTAAGTTTTAAAGTGAAAAGGTGAGCCTATCAGTAAAGAGAACATATCTATACAGTATAAAGCTACTAGCAGTTGTATGACCATGTTTCCTCTGAAAAAAAATGAAGCTAACTGAATAAACTATAACCTTAACCATCTAGCCTTTCCCAACTGTTTAAGGCTAGCTTTATAGATCCTCATTCATTACATATTCCTATTTAAAGCCAACTCTAATGTTATTCCAAGTTTTTACATATCCGTTCTCACAATCTCCATCCATGTTACCTTAGATCATCCTCTCCTTTTCTTACAACCTTCAACATAAACCAAAGTACCCCTCCTTACTAGAGCCTCCTTAGATCTTGTTGTACATGTCCATAACACATTATCTTTCAGTTATGAAGTTGACTAAATATAAGCATACTACGTAAAAACAATAATATATGCAAAGGTGGCAAACATATGAGACGTGATTTATTTATTTATTTATTGCTATAGAATTGCTACTGGCGCAAGCTAAGGGAATGCATTTTCAGAGTGGTTATGAAACGTGAGAGCAGAATGTGGTTCATGGAACTAAGGTCGAATCATCATATAGTTAACTTACTAAACCATCAAAAATCAAGAAATAATGTTAAGGGCATGGATTTGTAGAATATATAAGCAGAAATTAATACAATAAGTGAATATAACACTTATGCATGCAGCTTCATCTGAACTTTCAATACATATGCAGAATAAGTTAATGTCTAACCTCCTTATCACCACCTTTGCTAAAGATGCCTTTCCTCCGCTTTCTTTGGTATCTGCAACCTGAAAGATTACAAAAGGATGGATGAGCCCACCAAAAATTTCCCTATGTGCTACAAACAGATAGAATTGTAGCAATGGACTGATAGGATGAACATATAGACATAAACGTGGGAGAGATAGTACAATGCCAGTTAAATGCTTTAACTAGCATTAACACATGCAAAGTTGTTTCGCTATGACTGTTAAAACACATGAGCCTTTGCATTTGGTAATCATCTTATAAAAGCAATTTGAGTAGATGCATAGGACAGACCTTCTCTAGAATGCCAAATACAATTTCATACAACTTGCCCAATATCTGAGAACTGCTTGGTGAAGCAGCACTAAGGGACTTCAGAGCTGCAAGCCTTCGTGCATGAACTTCAAAAGACCACAAGTGAAGTTATTAACCCCCAGAAAAATGAAGGAATAAGAAAGAATTCAAAGAAAAAAGCAACATAACAGTTATAGGAGATAAATACATATATAAGATTTCACTTGTAGTATACTTGATAACCAAGCAACCAATACCAATTCAAACTAGTATGAGTCCTACTAATCAAATTATCCCCTTCAGGATACAAACAGGCCTTGGTCTGTCTTGGATGAGGCAATACAAGTAGGATATCATATTCCAATCAGCTACATTGACAGGTCAAAATGAATAAATCCTTTGTGGCATGTAATCATGGATGAATAATGAGTAACTCATAACAACTCTTATTTGGTTTTTGACAGCAAAAAAAAAAAGGTCACTTTTGGAACTGTTTTGTTTTACAACCATGAGAAAGATGACGTTGGTACTTGTGCATCCAGGATGTTATTTAACTGTCATTCAATTAGCATATATTAGAAGTAAAACATGTTTAAGACATTTAAAAAGTAGTTTTTCATTCATGCTCAAGCCAATACTACCAAGAGTTTTCACAGTGATTGCACATGCGAACAAATTCACACCTAACCGTTATTTAGTAAACACAAAATGGAACACCAATAAATCAAATTATGGTTACAAGATACCGAAAGAAACCAATTTCTCATTTTATTCACAACTAAAATCGCTAATAGGATCTATAACTTTCCAGGGCAAGACAAATCAAAGTTTGTCCCATCAAATAACATCAAAATAGTGCACAGTTGAAGTTCATAAGCTTACAGAGCCAAAGTTCCCTAGCAAATTCTTATTGAAATTCAAATGCTGGTAGATGTGTTATGCTAAACTTTCTTCATGAGTAGTCCATTCTGCTCGTTCAAATCAACTGTGGCTGGTTACTAAATACTATTTGGTAGGGCCACAGTCCAAGTTGTGCCTCAAAAGTCCCTAATGTAGCAAGCAGTGAAGATTGTATTGTTCTAAATGGCTTATTGGAAACTGCTGCAGCTACTTTGCTTTCTCCATAGGAAGGTAAATGATGATCCATTGGATGTTAACTGCGAAATCATGAGAAGTGATAAAATCTGAATCTTGACTGAAAAATGAAATGCTGGTGGTGCTGATAATAAAGTGCAAAGTTGATGATGAATCTATATCAAGAGAGAAAGAAATCAGGATACCTTCAGTGTCGGCATTTGATGCCTCGGCAGTAAGCTGCTCCACAATTCGAGGTATAACATCAGCTCTTGTGACCCCTCCAACAGCATCAATATCAGCAAGTGCATCCCAGTTTGGCGTGGGAATTCCACCACCTGCACTTAAACCTTGTGCACCACTATCTGACAAAATTCTGGCCAAGTAGTAATAAACATAGCGCAGAACACTCCTGTCCTCACATTGTTGATGAAGCTGTAGAAGGATAAACAACATGGACATCAAAATAGCTTTACGACATTATGTATGAGTATATAAAAACTACTCTGTTCAGCTTATGCATCAGCCATGCCCATAAAAGTTAGAAAATGGAAGTCAGGCAAGGTTCAATCTTCTTATTACTTTAGAGATGGACAAAAAGATTCATACAGTATGAAGTAAGAAAAAAATGCAATTTGAACAGAAGATATTAAATATACACCAATCAAAAAAGCCCATGTGACGTGCGTGCATCTGGGATCATGCAGATCATCTTGACTCTTTATGCCTTTATCTTTTTCACCTTTTCCTTCAGTTTATTTTCTCTTCCATCTACTTTTCCTGTACCATCTCAGTTCCCCAAAAATGCATTGTTAATACAACTTTTTGCTTCCTCCTAACTAGCAAATTACTTACAGAATGCCTGGTCAACAATCACATTAATGTAATAAAAAATCCTTAGCCTGCCATTGCACTTCTTCCTAATCAACTAGATGACTGTATTTTTCTCAAATAACTTGTTCGATCATTGGTTGTGTAGGTAAAGGCATAGAGCAATGAAAGCAATATATGATATATTCACCTAAATATCGAATGCATATGACCAAATAATGTACAGGGTATCCAAATGACTTGGAAAAGGACTCACATGAATATCATGCACATCTGTAATTTATTTATTTTCCATCTACCACATTTCAAATAAGAACTCCAACCACTCTCTTAACCAGCATTACTATAAAAAAACAAGCTGTAAATCAGGCAATTTAAAAAGTTGTTCAAATTTGTTAGGATTTCCTTAGCATGCCTTATGGAAACCAGCAAACCTAGAGCTAATCTGGCAATATTCCATGATATTGTGATATTTCAACTGTCTATTTGGTACAACAAAAAGCTACTTCAGCTCCACCTAGCCACGTTTAGAATTGAGGTCACTTAAGGAACTATTGATGATCTTGTTCAGAGCTTCAAAAAAAGAGTTCTTATGCTATCCAAGTCTGGGAGAGTCTTAAGTGTGTAAATAAAAACTGCCAATCAAATATTATAACATCATGTGCTAAATGTCTTAGTACAACGCAATCATTCAGTGAGCATGCTACAGTCATAAAACTCGAAGGTTTTAAAAAAATCAACAATAATAACTAATCATAATTAGATAAACTTATTATCCTTTCTCCAAGAACTTCGGAGGCTTGTTCATTCATGCATTCGTCCAATAGATCTAGATTTAATGAAGATCCAGATACTGCAACTAAATGCATCAAAAGATTCAATGATCAAAAGAACGCCCACGGAAAGAAGGCATACCATGAGAAGAGATGGAGCTACAGAAGGATCCACTGAATTATATACAGCGAGTTTGGGAAACACATGATGCACTAACTGCTTCTGGGAGCTTTTCTGAACGGAACAACAAGAATAAATTAGATCAGAAACCCTAAAACTATTCAATTTTTTTTTCTTTTACAAAAACGCAATGGAAACCTGATCAGATGTGGCGGCGAGTTCATGAATGCTCCGCACCAATTGAGCATACGACACTGGCTGCTCGGAATCAAGATCCGAAAAGCCGTTAGAGAATGATATAGACCGAGCAAAACAACTAGGAAACGAGTGGATCAAGATGAAGAACCCAATTCTTCCAGAAAAGATCAAGAAAGAAAGGAATTGCTCCCAAGTAAAGATCAAGAAGAGAGAATGAAAAGGATTGGTGGAACGAAGCGACCTTCTTCTTCTGTTTCTGTGGGTTGGTCTTGACGGGGTTAAGAGCCTTGGCCGCGGAGATCGTGTCGCTATGGATCTGCATCAAGGTGGCCCTTTTCGACTTCTTTTCCGTGGTCACCGGCTTGCCAAGCGTGGAGGGGCCGCTGCGGAGGAGGAATTTGCGGCCGACGCCGACGGATCGGAGGTGATGAGATCCATGAGCGTCGTCCCAGCGGACTCCTGGCCCGACGCCATGGTCGGAGGGTGCCAAAGGGAGAGCTAGGTTTTGAGCTCCTCTTCCCGAACGGCGACCCAGGGTTCAAGATCGCCGGCAGCTTATGTCGGACGCCTTCCCGTGAAGGAGATCGAGGAAGTTGGGAGAGGTCGGAGACGATGCTCTGAGCTTCGCTGTTAAAGCAGTTTCTTCTAAAACCAGCGTGAAGGGACCCCACGTCGATTGCGAGCCAACCGCCCACTCCTACGACTCTGGACTCGTCGTTGGGAAACCGTGTTCTAAAGTCGGCAGATACATGGCCGACACCGTACAGACCTCCCTGGTCGCCTGACGCCAGGGAGCTTAACATGTCGCGGCAAGAATTTCTTCCAAAATACTATTTTGGAAAGTTATTTTAAAATATCTAAAAATATAATTTTGATATATTTAATTGATCATAAAAAATAATTATTCAAATAATTATATTAATTATATATTATTTTTAAAAATTATATAAATATCTATTATATTTTAATAGATATAAGATCATATCTTTTTACTCCTAAATTTTATATAAATATTAATATAATATAATACAATATTAGATCAAAATAATTAAGTATAATATTAATATTATGTTAATATAATATATATTATATTAGTATAAATAGTAATATAATATTCATATTTAACATCATAAATTTATTAATGTATATTAATATAATATTAATATAAATGTTATATTAATATTGATAAAATATTATATTAGTATAAATATTAATATATTATTAATATATTATATATATTATAATATTTATATTAATATGAACATACCACTATTCGATATTTCATCTTAATCATCTATTAATATTTTATAAAATTTCAAATATATATCTTAAAAAAATATTTTGAAAAAAAAATATTATCAATTTGCATTTCATGAAAAGTTCTCAAATTCATATTCTTTATGAATTTTTATTTCTATGAAACATAGATAATATATTCTTATGAAAAAAAATTTTTATTCTTTTAAATTCAACCAACAAAGACTCTCCTCCGGTTCTCAGAAATCATTTTTCTCCCCTCTAATTTCTACCAACCAAACGAGTCCGGAAAGATGCTTGAGTTTACCTGATGTTGTTACAGGCTTACTTGCCGACATTAGTTGGAGGCTAACATTACAAGCTCCTGCATACCCTTATATGTAATTTAAGTCAATTTTGCTGAGTATACGTAACACATAAGTCGATTTTGTGACTAAAGCCATTTAGCCTGGCGCCAGGTTTAATTAAATTAGTCCGAGTATTGTTGGCTTCTTACCTTGAGGGCATTTTTAAATAATCAAGACTCCCACTTCTGTATATGTTGCTCCTCTCTTTAAATTCGAGATTTACTGACTGGGAGTAATCAATGTACTTTTGTTGTGATTCTGTGGCAATATCTGATGGGTATGAAGCTGCTTGGGGTATAGAGAAGGGGAGGGGGAGAGAGATAGGGAGGGAGGGAGGGATGGCTGTGGGGTGGGGAGGACATTATTTGTGAAGTAGGAAGAGAGAGAAACGGATGGGTGTGGGGTGGGGAGGGCATTATTTGTGAAGTAGGAAGATGAAAGAGACTGCCAGAGAGAGAGAGAGAGAGTTAAGCAAGAATCCGATACTAAAAAAAATGAAGAAGTCCATTTGCCGGAGTATGTCCAACGAGAACTTTTGGATGCCTAAATCAGGTGTTGATCTTAAAGAATAGTTGAAGCTTGAAATATAAAGTAGCAATTTAATAGTGTAGGATCAAAAGAATATACTTGGATCCTTCGGATGTAGTTTATATAGGCAAGGATTACTGGCCATCACTGAGTTACGAGGGCACACGTATTAATTGCTCGGTGACAGCCTGTGCATCTTGTCTAGATGTTTCGCTTTTGCATTACGCCATACATCTCACCTACATAGATCACTTGTAAGGATCAATAGGCTCAATCATGGGCTGAGCTATAATGGACGTTCGGTAGGGGAATTTTGAAATTCAAATATCTCTATGCACCTTAAATACCTGCCAGATGGTGAACTTTTATTGGTTAGTTGCCATATCAGCAAGACCGGTTCCATATCAATCACAATCCTCCTTTTCTTCTTATCCTTCATCCTTCGTCTCTCTCTGTCCATCTCTCTTCATTCTTCTTCTATTTCGGCCTAGCCCCTCATTGGGAGACGATTTGGAGCCTGCTTGCAGACACCTGTTCGAAGAATATATATGATGGAACTCAATATACAAGGAGAAGAGGAGGAGGAAGCAGATGGAGATGGCTAACGGGAGGAGAGGAAAGAAATCTACGTGGAGGCGAAACCACCGACATGATGGCAAAAAAAATCTCCGATAAGAGGATGAAGGTTATTCTCAAGAAAATTATCTATAAGTCTCTAAATGGATCCGAATTATTTTAAATTTCTAATTTTTAAATTGAATAAAAATCTTTGAAATGCTAAGAAGTTATTTCTAAATCCCTGCCATCCACACAGATTGATTACACAGATCCATATTCAGGTTACACGGATTTATGTTTAAGTTATATAATTTTATATTTAGATTACACAGATTACTTAGTTTCAATATCTGGTTATACACGTTCATGTTCAGGTTATACAGGTATATATCTTGGTTATACAGAAATAACTTTTTAGCATTTCAGGGACTTTTTATTCAATTTGAAAAGTCCAAAGATTTAAAATAATTTCAGATCCATCTAGGACCTATAGATAATTTTTTTTATTCTTAGTAAAAAAAACGATGAAGATTAGGTTGATCAAGATGGGAAGAATTAGGATCGAGGGAAGAAAGACACCACTCCACTAGACTCATCGGGGCATATTTTATCAGTGTTGCTATTGAAATCGATCGAGGTCGGATGATGGATATCTGGTCCTCGTGCAGGGATACTGGTGCTGGAATGACCTGCAAAATAAATCCCAAATTAGAAGTTGTGACTCTGGTGAAAACCTTCCAATGCTCAAATCAGAAAAGTAGAGAACAAAAGAGTAGCAATGGATTCTTTGAGAGAGATTTTTTTGGACTTACCTAAATCTTCAGGGCTCTGATTGTTTATATAGAAGGATGTCGGATAGCTGAGTTGTTAGCTGTGAGATTGTACGATCTTGAGATTGTCGGACCGTTGGACATGTCAAACTGGATAAGATAATTCAGCCCTTAATCGCTCCCATGAGATTAGGAAAGACAGTTATGCCAAATCGTATCTATTCAGGATATACAGCTATCATGCACGTCGAAGAGATAAGTCGGCTGAGCAGCTCATACAGAAGTTAGACCTCGGGGACGTCTCAGCTTAGCATGGAGATAGACTCCTCAGCTCATACGGTGGTCAGCGGTCATGTTGATGACCCAAGAGCTTAAAATATCTTATAATATAGTGCTGATCCGAGGCGCTCGCGGTAACCACCGTAACACTACCTCCTACTCCTGAGTCTGAGAATCAGGTGAAAGGAGTACTCCAAAAATATCTCGGATCCAATGTCATGTGCTTCTGCCTTTACACCTACCTTCTACATTTAAAGCGTATGATGTCCACCTAATGTGACTGATGTAGACGGGCATAACTGATGGGACCACTCAGACGACGGTTCCTTCGAGATTTTAATCACTTTGTGGTGGCTTTTCATTTTTTTCTCCTTAAATTTATACTTTGAAGACACAAGTAGCCACGGATCTGCAGAGGCAGCCACAGATCTTTTTTGTGCTGATTATTCATCATAATTTTCTAAAGCAAGATGTATTCACAGTGCATGAAGAGGCTTAAGCAAATTTTGGCTCGTAAGAGGCAGGTTGTGGTTCCAGTTGTTGAAATGAGACTCATGGTCAAGAAGAAGAACATGCCGCTCCTACCGTTGAGCCCACGGTCCTGCCATTAGAAGCCGTGATGCAAGATTTTCAGAAAAATTTCAATCGATGGGGCACCGATAGAGATGGCACCGAAATGAGCACCGAGGGATGCTCCGAAAGAGATCCGACTGAGGTAGCATGGATGAAAAAGATGGTCGACAACCTGGAGAAGGATCTGGCAACGATGATGGAAACTGAGGGATCTCTGGAGATGGTGACTCCTGCTGGACACTTTTTTTCATCCACTGCTCATGCAGGACCCTCAAATTCAACCCCTCATGCTCTATACACAAAAGAGAGCCTCCAATCTGCAGTGGAATACTTGAGGAACCTCCTACTACCAGTCGAGAGGTCGTTCCTCAATGAACAAAGGGGAGAGAAATGATCTGCTGATGCTTTAAGATCCCTTGTACATGTGGGTCAATGTCTGACGAGCCTCGTTAGTTCCAACATCGATGTTCTGGCAATAAAAAGGAGGAGATCGACTTGCTAAAGTACCGGTTAGAGTATCTAGAGAGGGATAATACTGAGCTGGTCAAGGATCTCAGCCTTACAGAGGAGGCTCTTCAGGAGGCCCAGGAGTCGATCCTCCATCGGGATCAAGAACTACGGCAGTCGAAAGACAGATTGAGGTCCTCGAACAACAGAAATATAGGGCCGATAGGAAAGTTGGAGACCTCGAAGGGAGGATTAGAACCCTTGAGAGACAGAGGTCTGAAGCTGAGAAAGACTATCGACGGACCTGTTTGACCTGAAGTACCTGAAGAGGACACTTAAAGTGAGAAGAGGTTCTCCTTATCCTGAAACTCACTCTCGAAGGAGTCCAGTGGTGGTCCATCCAAAAGGGCCAAAATCTCCGAAAGAACGAGCCGTGGAGAGAAAGCTCCTCGAGGAGACGGGCGCTCTGCTTCCAAGGGGTTCAGGTCTCCCTAGAGCCGCTCTCAGGAGTCCAGGAGATCAGATTGGAGATAGAGCACCTGAAGAAGAGGTTGAAAGAGAGAAAGATAAATCATAAGCTTCTCTAGGATAAATTTATAGATCAGGGGATTTTACTCAAACGTATTGAAAGTAGGAGAAAGCAGCTAGAGAAGGAAGGGACTAAGATCATAGCCCAAGCTTGCAAGGCGGTGTTCTTCGCAGGCTTCAAGAAGTGCAAATCCATTGCCCAGGTGCATCTTCCTCCTGACTTCATCAAGCATCTTCAAATCGATTGTTTGGATGAAGATTTACGGGCAGTGTCATTAGATAATTGGTCGAGATTTATAATGACGTCCTACTTTTGAATGAGGTGGCCAAGATCGATGCAGCCGTCCAAGCCGAAGGCATCATCAGTGCTGACGAATACCATCCCACAGATGACCGCTTTAGAATCCCCTTGAGGAGTGATTTATGCCCTCTTCTTTTTTATTTCTATGATCCGAGGCCCCTGGTTTTGTAATAGAATCTCTATAGGAACAGATGTATTCTTTCTTTTGATGAATATGAATCATACTTTTAAATATGTAAATCAAAATCTTTAATATATGCTCGACCTCTGGCTGTAACTACAAAACTTGATTAGAGTAATAGCCTAGGCGAATACTTAGCCTGTGTTGTGCTTCAAGCAAGGCACGAGCTGAGCTAAAGTTAGGACAGAAATTCAAGCTAGCTCTAGCTGTGGTTAGAATTGTAATTGTAGTAGAGATTATAATTCTCATTCCGATCCAGCGTGAAATTCCATACATATCGTACAGATTTTAAAAAGACTGAAATTTGAATTGCATCTGCATGGGAAGAATTGACGTACGTCTGCACACATTCCTTCGAAAGTGGTATAAAGTGTGATTCACCTGCCATTGGCATTAACTAATATATTGATGGCAGCAATCACATCCATTTGTAGTCTCTACTTGTCGTGCGTACGCTAGTCTTCTGTCGATGCACATCTCCTGCAATTAATACGCTGATGGGAGGCGGCTTTTCGAGGTTTCATTCAAGTTTGAGGTTATTTAAAATCTCTAGACAGAACGAGATATGGATTTTATAAAGTTCTAGTTTTCTCCTTCCACTGTGAATTCCTCTTTTCTTCATCCTTTCATGGCTTTCCTGCACGAGAGAGAGATGGCCGTCATGGAGCCTGACTTTGCGTCGCTGGACTTCAAATCAGAGTTGACAGAGCGGGACATAATTGTGCTGCATGAGCAATATCAAATACCTCTCGCGTTATAACTTGAAGTTCTGGATCAGGTGATCGAGTCAGCCGTCTGCCTTCAAGACGTATGGATTTCTATGAATACTTTCGAGCTGGGCTGAGGCTTCCTCTCCATCTCTTTTTGTGGCGCTCCTCTAATATTTTGAAATATCATCGTGTACGGTGGTGCCGAATGCATGGTGACATATCTGCGGCTTCATCTTGGTATGCGTGCTGGTTGGGATTGTGCCTAATATCACATTCTTTCATTTTCTCTTCAGTCTCAAGCGGTACCCAGACTCATGCGGATGGTGGTATGTGACTCTGCGGAAGAAGAATGATGACTTCCGTCTGATATTTTGAATATGCCTTCCATCGTGTACGGTTGAAAGCCAAGATTTTCTTCATCTCGCAGACGTCAGTTAAAATTAGAATTTTACCATCTGGGTGAACCCTAAGAAACTGCACTAAAGGAACCTTCGACGAACGAGAGCCTGGAATAGGAGATGGCAGCTCTGCGGAGCTTTAGGATTTCAGAGTTGAAAGAGCCGCTGTCGGCTCAAGCACTGTTTAATACCGGTATCAACCAAGTCTCTCCTCAAAGAACGTAAGTCAGCTGTCTTGGCCTTAAAATTTTCTGACTCTGTTTGTCTTACAATTTGATCACCATGATCGCAGAGCTGGATGCTGGAAAGAGCTTGAGCCCGCTAAAGGAGAAGAAAATCCTGCAAAAAAGAGGTGCCAAGCCCGCCACCTGGCGGAGCCTCCAGATTAGAGTCAGAGATCCCGCACAACTGATTTTGGAGGCCAGGGAGTCTGAACCTTCTCATCCGAAAAACTATGATATTATGCGGATGAAAAGCAGCTTGCCTACCACTTCAACTACTGCAGGCTAATAGGTGGGCCGTGTAGACCAAAGTCTGAAGGAGATGATTCTGAGCCTATCTGCTCCTCTCAGCTCACCGATCCAATCAGCTTCATCCACTATCGAATCCTTCTTGAATGAGGCACCAGTCGAGGTTGCCGGCGCATCTGAAACTGCGTCAGTCAGGCTGAAGCTTGAGGTCTCGATGTTGAGGGATCCCATGCTGGTGAGCGAACTACTCTCCGGACTACTCCTCCCTGCCAACGTGAATGAGCTATTGAAGGGAGATGAGGAGAGGAGCCATGAATTATCTCATCCGGATATGTTGGGACTTTCTCATTTAGTACTTACTGTATGCTCATTTATTACTTATGAAGTTTTCTTCACTTACCAGCTCACCCATTACTTGAATGGATACATTGAAAGTTCCCATAAGCTGGCCAAAGAGGCGAAGAAGTCTGGGCTCGAAGCTGAGATGCTCAATAGAGCAAAAGAGAAGATCGAGAAGAAAGTTGGAGAAATCTCCATGAAAGCTGATGCCACCGAGAGGAGAGCTGAAGATGCTGAGGTGGTATTGAAAAAGACTGTTGAGGAGAATTCTCAACTGCTGGACAAGGCAGTAGAGTTCGAAGCTCAGACGAAGAGGAATGCGGTCGCTAGCGAGGAGAACTCTCGCCTGCAAAAAGAATAAGAGAGATGAAGGCCCGACTGGGGGCGGAGGAGAAACGAATAGTCGAGACCGCTTTTAAGGCTGTGGAAGACTTTCAGGCCTCAAAAAAATATGAGAAAGAAAGAGATAAATATTTCACTGATGCCTATGATGTCGGAAGATAGTTTATCCGAGCCTGAGTTGTTGCCAAATATCCGAATCTAGATTTGAATTTCTTAGATAAAATCTGAGATCCTACTGCGGTGGATGTCTCAGCGACCGGCACCTCAGCTTCAGGTACCGTTCTGTAATTTTTGTATTTCTCTTTTTCATATTTTAAGGTCATTGTAAAAAATTTGAAAGTAATAAATGAATAGAATCTTTTTGTTATACTTCCGCTATGTGAACTTACTCATGCCGATCTGAGATAATTTAAGTGAATGGTAGCCTCATTCTGCTCCTTTAAATACGGACAATTATGGAGAATGACGGTCGATGACTTACTCGATAAGGCCACATCTGGGAGACAGCACAGGGTCCATGAGATGCGCCATATGGGCATATTTATTTGCGAAGTGTCGCAAAAATTTATTCCCACTCCAAAGAAGGTGCGTCATTAACTGTTTGGGCATTAACCCCTGGGAAGTATTGATTGGCAATTGATGTGGCTACTAACACTTATAAATAGGAAACCAGAGAGCAAAGGGATCGCTACCCCTCCTTCTGTGGCAAAAAGTCCTCTTCTTCACCTGCTGCCATATCGTTGCCTTCGAATCTGCCACCCTTGGGGTTAATTAAGCAACGAGTGAAAGAGCAAAATGCCTTTGCAAGAGATGTCCGTCGGAGGTATTTAGCCCATGAAAGAGAGAGAGCTAGATGGGCCGGCGCATCCTCTTCTAATGGGTCCCCCTTCTCGGTCTCCTGTGATCAGGCTGCCCCCTCAGCTTGAGTACATTTCACCTGCAATTCGGGAGCACTGCATTACAGAGTTTCAGGATTCTACGACGTTCAGGAGGAAATGCTCGACGTCGCCACTGCCTTCATCCAGGGCTTCGATGATTGTAAGATCCGTCTGCTGAGGATAATGCCATATCTAGAACTTCATGGCATACAAGCTGGCAGTACCGATGAAGAGGTGGAGATCTCGACAGATGAAGATTGAATCAGCTCATCCGAATGGTGAGGAGGTGAAGTCCTCAATGGGCCAAGATTGAACCAACTCACCTAGCCGATCCGATGCTCCATCAATTACGGCGGGACATCCCTTCTCATCTCTTTCTCTTATTTTCCTCTCTTATTCGCAAGACGGTGCCTGGAGCAACCATCCTTTAAAGTGTTCAAAACATCAGCTTTTTCTTTGTAAAGTGCTTGGAGCATCGATTTTTTTCGTAAAGACTTTAATGAATAAAAAGGAAGGCTTTGTTTTGGAAGTCGTTGCTTCATTTCCAACTTTAAATTTACATCTATGGACTATATGAGTTTTACTTGGCTCGTGGAGAACAGCATAAATAGATGCTCAGATCAGCATGAGAAAATACTCAGTGCTCAGTTCAGTACGAGTAAGGTTCTAGGTAGCTTAGCTTTAGTATAAATATATTTAGAATAACTTCGATTAAAGTGAACAAATTTAGAATAGTTTAGAATAACTTGAATATAATCCGATCGTCCATGGATCTGAGGCATCATAATAATCATCTCAACACTACTCCTCTATTTCTGAGTCTGAGATAATGCCTCAGGCGGAAGGAGTACAATTGAGGCAATACCTCTGGCCATATGTTGTCTGTCTTTTTATTCTTCTGAAGAAGCAGTGTGTGCCGGCGGCGATCTTGTACCTATGGCATCTAGGGCTTTTTTAGCGATGTTTCGAGGGTTTGATTAATTATCCCTCACGAGTGGTATTATATGTCTGTGGTGATCTTGTACCTACGGCATCTAACACTTTTTGTCTTCGCACGAGAGACAGTGTGTGCTAGCGGTGAGCTTATGCTTACGGCATCTTGCACTCTCGACGGTATTCTAAGGGTCTGATTAGTTATCCCTCCGAAGATTTTCTCAAGGATCTCCCTCCACTTCTCGCACAACTCGGGCTCTATAGGGATCTGGTAAGTTAGCCCCATCTCGAAATCTTCAAGATCTTCTCGAGAGTTTGATAAGTTAGCCCTCACGAATGGCGTTGTATGCCTGCGGCGTTTTGTGCCTATGGTATCTAGCACTTCTCGTCTTCACGCGAGAGGTAGTGTGTGCTAGCGGCGAGCTTGTGCCTACGGCATCTTGTACTTCGGCAGCATTTCGAGGGTCTAATTAGTTATCCCTCGCGAGTGACGTTGTGTGTCTGCGGTGATCTTATGCCTACGACATCTAGCACTTCTCGTCTTCATACGACAGGCAATGTGTGCCAGCGGTGAGCTTATGCTTACGGCATTTTGCACTCTTGACGGCATTCCGAGGGTCTGATTAGTTATCTCTTACAAGTGGCGTTGTGTGTCTGTGACGATCTTGTGCCTACGACATCTAGCACTTTTCATTTTCGCACCAGAGGTAGTGTGTGCCAGTGGCGAGCTTGTGCCTACGGCATCTTACACTCTCAATGACATTCTGAGGGTTTGATTAGTTATTCCTCTGAAGGTTCCCTCAAGGATCTCCCTTTGCTTCTTATGTGACTCGAGTTTGCAAAGGTCTGGTAAGTTAACTTTACCTCGGAGTCATCGAGATCTTTTCGAGGGTCTGATAAGTTAACCCTCATATTGTTTAATCATAGTTATAATTCAGGATCTTAAGTAGAAGGAGGAGGCAATTCTTGGAGGACTCAGGTGCCCATCGTAAGTTGATGGCCCTGTAAATTTATTTCATGAAAATATTGGTACATCATTGGTAATATATGCTAAGGTTCATCAAGTTCTATGGCCTGGAGATTGGAGTCCCATCGAGCTGCTTTAGCCTACAAGTTCCTAGGCATACCACTTTATCCACTTGGTAAGGACCTTCAGTTGGGTAATAGCCCTTCTTCTAGCACCTGCTCGGTAGGCTATGAGATTTTGGCTCGCCGCATCACCAAATCACCAGCTCGGAACTCTTTTGGCTTAATCGAGGCAAAACTCTGCTTCTTTTGTTTTATTGATTGATAGATTGGGTCCACTCTTAGTTGATGGGATATCATCTTAGAATCGATGCCGGGCATATCTGCAGCAAACCAGATGAAAAAATCTGTATTTTTCTGCAAAAGATTAATTAGTCGGTGTTTGATTACCTTATCTAGTCACGAGCTGATTTTCACCATCTGACTCGAATTCTCCTTCCTCAGCGGGACATCTAAAAGGTCCTCAATTGGTTGAGGATTTCATCGTCAGATGGTAGCTTGAGACGTCAGCTTTCAAAGTCCATAGGCTGGGACGACCGAGGCTGGCATTGTAAGCCGAGAGACTTTCTTGACCCAGAGGACCCCCTAGTAATCATGTGGATTTCTCCTCAGATAGATCGCTCTTCTTCCACTATTTGCCCTCCGACCTGCTACCGTTCCTGCTGCGCTGGCATTTGCTACGACTGAGGCAAAGGGAGAGGCTGCTGAGGCAAAGGAGGTGGCTGCTGAACTCTCCAAGCTCGATGTTGAGGGGCCGCTCTCTGAATAAAATGATTCAGCCGCCCTACCTAACAAGCCTCTCGATCTCATCATGAAGCTGGTGGCAGTCTTCAGTATCGTGACCATGGTCACGATGGTAAAAGCAGTATCTATTCGGATCTCGATGGCATTCTGATTTTGTTCTCCTCAACCGAGGCTCAGGTAACTCAGGTCCCACTTGTAACAATATCTCTCTTCGAGGAACAGTCAGGGCGTGTAGTTATTGTACTAACCAGGAGGTGATGGTTGCCGAACCCTCCTGGGAGGACTGTGGGATCGACGATTTTGATCCCCATTATTCCACCTCGAGGGTGGGGACCGAGAGCGCTGGCACTTTTTCTTCTCTCACCTTGGATGGCACTCCTTACTGGATCCCGTCACGGCTAAACCGACAGGAGTATCATCGACAAAAGGCTTCTTGCATGCGGGCATACTTCTCCGTACGGGCAAGCATATCTGGGAGATCTCGAGGATAAATTTTAATTAACGATTTTTTCAGGTCGTTCTTCAGCAGATCGCTCATCATTGCGGCCATCGTGATCGACTGATCCAGGTTTTGAACCTCCAAGATCGTCATGTAGAATCTATTCATAAAGGAGCAGATTGACTCGCCTCCTTTTGCTCAATGGTATGGAGGTAGTTGGACCGCTTCTGCTGTCATCAGCTGCTGATGAAATGAGTTTTCAAAAAAATGGATAGATGTCGGCCTCAAATTCGAGTACCATTGCCGAGCAGCCCCTTAAGGGTTGGAGAGAACGCTCGACAGAGAATTGCATCCAATGCTCCCTGAAAGAGCACGGCGGCCTTGAAGATCTCCACATCATCGATGGAGTCGGTGGTCCCATCGTAGACCTCCAGTTGAGGCAGTTTGAAATGCAGGGGGAGTGATTCCTGCACAATCCTTGAGACGAAGGGCGGTTGACTGTTATACCCTTCGTAAGACAGTGCCAAAGAACTATTATTATTGAAGGCCTTTTATATTTTCTGATCCAATTGCTGGCCGAGCTCTTGGAATCATCTTCAAATTAACTTCACGGACAGTACCAGCCTTGGAGCGCAGAGAAAATTGACGTCTGAAGGTTGAGTCATGGCCCGACTGTGGGCTTGGAGATCGCCGCCTGACCGGCTGCTGGGCCCTAAGGCAACTTTGATGAGTCAACCTCCTCTCCGAACTTCGAGGAGATGCCTGCGGCTCTGGTTGAGGTGGTGACTGCGAAGCTGCAGTCAAAGTAGGATTCTGTGGTAGTGCCGCTGTCAAAGGCACAGGCAGCACCATCGAGAGAACTGTATGACGTACCATTGTAAGAGATGCAGGGACAACCTGGGGAGGTTGTGGCGCCGCTTGAAAGAGCGCTAGAAAGGTCTGGACCGTTTGGATTGCGGTCGTTAGATGTTGAACTTGCTGGAAGAGCTGACCGAATTGGTCGATCGTGATTGGCACCGGTTGGGCCAATTGAACTGATGGAGGGACGACCGATTGAATCGACGGAGGGATTTCGGTGCCAGCAGTTGAACTTGATTGTCAGCTTGGCTAGCCGTCTATCGGAAAGCGATGGCATTGGAAAGCCGGGAAGATGTCCATCTTGGAGCCATGAATGCGAATGTAGGCCCTTCCTCTATCTATTGTTGCTGAAATCAATCAAGGTCGGATGACGGATATCTGATCCTCGTGCAGGGATGCTGGTGCTGGAGTGACCTGCAAAACAAGTCTCAAACTGAAGATTGTGGCTTTGACAAGGATCCTTCGATGCTCAAGTCAGAAAAGCAGAGAACAAAAAGCAGCAACGAATTCTCTGAGAGAAATTTTTTTGAACTTATCTGGATCCTCGGGGCTCTAGTTGTTTATATAGAAGGATGTCGGACAACTGGATTATTAGCTGAGATCGCACGATCTCGAGATTGCCGGATCGTTGGACATGCCAAATTGGACGAGATAATTCAGCCCTTAATCGCTCCCGCGAGATTAAGAGAGACGGTTACGCTAAATCCTATCTATTCGGGATAGACAGCTGTCGTGCACGTTGAAGAGATAAGTTGGCTGAACAGTTCATACACATATTAGACTTTGGAGTCGTCTCAGCTCAGCATGAAGACGAACTTCTCAGCTCATACGGTGGTCAGCAGTCGTGTTAATGATCCGAGAGCCTAAAATATCTTGTGATATAATACTGATCCGAGACGTCCGTGATAACCATCGTAACAGTAAAAAAATAATAATTTTATTATTAATCGAGTGGCTGTCCCAAGAACAATGGCTCAACACCGTTCCCTTCATGCCGGTGCATCACCGACCTACCCTTCATACAACATACATAACAAATTCAGTTCTTATTTCCTATGCCGTACAAGAACTGACTTTGACGCGGCATGTCACTTCCCAGTTCCGAAATTTGAAGGCGGTCGATGATGAAGAGCATGTACAAATTTCAAAACACTAGTTTGCCCTGGATGTGTGTGGTCCCGCATCACCAAATCCAACAGTCGGGTCATCGGGTAGTATACAAGGGAAGCAAAGAGAGACATGCAACCAGATAAACTTGTAGCGCGAGATGACTGCCCGATCTCTCACCAACTTTGCCAACACCTATGCAAATCAACGGGCCTCCAGCAGCCCCTGGCGTAAGCAGACGAAGTACCATTACGGAAGCACATGCAAGCATACCATCGATCTGCAAAACTGTTGATAGCTTCGAAATTGGGGCAGCGTTTGCCCTTCCCACAGATTACTGGTCTCCGGGGAACCACCATGGTTACTTGCTCGAGGCATATGGTGCTGCTCTTCCAATTGATCATAATATCTGTTTAGGCACGCTTCTCTGCAAGGCATACGATCGCGATACAAAAGCATCACGTAAGTGGATGCTGGCATGCTGAAGCTTTGAAATGAAATAAAATGGCTGATTTCCATTATATTTACTTAGAAAGAGTCTCACTTCTATTTCCATTCTAAAGAGAAATGAAAATAATCTAACCCTCCAAATCCATTCCCCACTTTCTTAATATTCAAAATCCATTTCGATTTGAATTTCAACCCTGATCATGAAAGCTCTGCACGTTTTGTATGCCTACCGGTAAACAACCCATCCAGAAACCTGCAAGAGCACATTTGCTCGAGAAGAAAAGATGCACAAAGCAACTGGAGACATAGTTCTGATCAAGACCGATGAAAATTTATCCATTTTCTTGGGCTATTTTGCCCAGTCTAGCAAGGTCACACCCAACCAAAAGGACAACATGATTTTCCTCTTTAAACCAACACTTTTTCTTGCATACGAAATTGTATAGTCTCCAAGATCAACACGGATTATTTATAACATTCACATTACAAAAGAACAAAACCATTCAACTTCTGTCAATTTTTTCCGATCGCCTTCAGAGCACTCATTTCACCAGGCATCATCAAGTTCTTAGACTTGGGCTCCTTGTCTACTCTCGGAATTTACAATCATTATGACATAAAATACCTCTTCAACTGGGATAGCAAAACTTTCCAGATGCTGCCAGTAAGTTTAATCACCCTGCCAATAGAGAAGAAATCATCATCTCTATCTGCATGTAAATAGACAAACTACAAATACCACTCAAACACAACAATTAATTTGAGACAAACCATGTGTTCTATGTGGATGAAGAAGTTGTTAATAAGGTTCTTAAGAGCCTATAAATCACAAGAACCTGTGGAGGTAGATGTCTGAGCAAATAAAGAACAACAATTTTATGTGGATTACGTAACAAATGTTTCAGGACAGAATCCAACCCAGCAAATTATAAACTATGAATTGATAGGCTCCAGAAGAAAACTTCCTCAGGCAACTTTAGAATTACAAGACTGAAAAATGAATCCAATGGTGTGAGACAATTCGCAGAACCACATTAAACACACACACAATCTATTCCCTGTTATGTTTCATTAATTACTTTCCTCTAGCATGCGGGATCATCTTTGGTCCTATAAGGGAAGACAATCCTTAAATATCACCATTTTAGCAGCCATGCCTCTTAAGGCCAATCAAGACCAATTACTACGAATTGGCATCGTTTTTCCATATAATAAATAGTGATGGACAAGCATTTAAGTCGCCATATGTGCACACATTGATTTTGTAATTTTTTTTGTCAGGATATAGCCAAAGCTTCTTTAAACTAGGACAGAGAATGAGCACCAATGCACACTTCTATCAAACAGAAAATTTAGCCTGTCATATGTTACTAACCAGCTCCATTGAAATTAACACGCTCTCCGGTAGCAAAAATATCCCAGAAAATTGCACTGATGAAATATAGAAGTGATGTAAGCATCAAAATCCACGAAAGGAACCCATCTGCTCGACAAAGAAACCTGCCCCAACAGTTCCTATAATGGCTGCCAAAGTTCCACCGGTATTCGACATTCCTATCACCCATATCACACTAATCAGTAAGGAAGCACTAAGAGCTGTTAGTGTTATAGATCAGATTTGATACTTGGTACAAATATGTCATTAAGAATAAAATAGTACCATGTAGGACACCAGCATACTGTGGGGCTATCTCCTGAGAACATAATAAAGGATCAGAAGGAATTAGCAAAGCAGCAAAGCTAGAAATTTTGGATATTCTTTTTTAATTCAACTGGGAAGTTTTCGACAGTCGACCAACCTGGAGATTCACCAGAAAACCAGAGTGGCTAAAAGAATTCAACCCAACAGCTGCTGTAAGCCAAGCAGAAGCCACAAAAGGATTTCTTGCCATATTCAAGCCAAGAAGAGCAACCCCAGGACCAACAAAACCAATTGACTGCAGAGAAGCGAATAAAGCAGTTGTTATATTCAATCAAAAAATAAAGTAGTTGCTTTACGAATATGAAAAGCAGGCAGTCAAAATTTTGAATTGCTAGAGGATCTCAAGATTTCTTTTTTTTTTAATATAAAAAATTTTCTAAGAGAAAATAAAGGAAAAAGTTCACGCTTTCAACTTTGACACTCTATGAATGAAGCTGATATATTAATTAAACATTATTGTGAATGTAATAAGCAACTCCACTTTCAGTAGAAGAAGCATTAAAACCTTGGTTCGCAGATACAAACTGCTGGTGCATTTCATTGTTGTTCTATCACAAGTTACAGCATGAAGGATGCCATAGTTTACCTAAGCTTTGTTTCTATTTGTTAAAAATGCTTCAATTAACTCAAAAAAAAAAAGTAACCTGCATGATTTTCGAGTGGAAGTAACACTTGTACCATTTCGAATTAGCATGTCTGAACCAGCACCAGCAACATACCCAAAACCGCCATCATGACCCATGGAAGCGCGCTAAACCATGCAGCCTCCCTGAGGTTCACACGATAAATCTGCTCCAAATATTTCACAGATTAATAAATTGGATGCTAAAACAGACTGTGGATCTATCATCCATACCAGAATCGAGAATACATACAGTGTTGAAGTAAATTGGCATCCAAGAAAGAATAACAAAGTAACCCTGCAAATACAATCAAAGCATGGTTCTTAATCTCTGTTTACAGAAGCGAGAACAATAGGTTATTTATTGAAATACCTGACACTTAAGTTATCCATAAAACAAGGGTGTATCGAATTTACCCAGCTATGCATGGCGTTTGCAGAATTAAAGCCCATGTTGGCATCTTTGAAAGTAATTTCCTGAAGGGAGGGATCATTCTGGATTTTTCAGGTTCCTTAATATCAGGCATCGGAAGTTTTTGACTCTTCATAATATACTTTAACTCATATCTTGATATCTGGGGATGTCTATCAGGCGTACTTGATGTTGCAAACAGCCATACCAATACCCAAAGAAATCCAAATAATCCAAATATTACAAAAGGTCCAAAGACTCCAGCTTGTGACATGATTATAGGGGCAATGAGTAGACCAATTGCATTGCCAAGCTGGAATCCAGCCATAGCAATTCCAACAGCTCCAGATCGTTCTGTTTGAGGAAACCATCTATAAGAGAAGTCCAGTTTAAACAACTTCAACAACTTGTCAAGGAGTAAAGAGAAAGCAAGCCCAGCTGAAATTCTTCATTTACTTGGACTGTTAACACGTATTTGATACTAAAGAGCAGCTTAACTGAAGGGGAAGGTGCTGGGGTTGAAGGTTCAGATCAATACCTTAGGATCATGTTGTTCATACTAGGTAGTGCCACTCCTTCTGCAACACCCAAAAGAACTCTCATAGCAAGTAGAGCCCGCAAAGAAGTCTCAGCAGCCCAAGGAGTGAAGAAAGTGGCCATCGACCAAAGAGTCACACCGCACGCCATGACTATCTTGCCACCATAATAATCCACTAGAGCTCCTCCAATTATGGGCGACATGAGATAACCCCAAAGGAAGATGACTGCGGTGAGCAGCTGGTACACAATCAGAGAACAGAAAGCGACTCTAGAGCACATGAAGATGGAAACTTAATTTTTTCAAACGATCTTGAAAATAACAATTAATCAACGAAACTGTCACAGTTGAAGTTCGAGGTAGAAATTACGAAAAGATGAAGAGACAACAAGAATTTAATCCCAGCACATAAAAAATTTGTCACGGATACAGCACTAAGAACCACTTCCAGAATTGCTGACATCAACAGAATCCAAGTCCTTAAAACCCTTGTTTATTCCTAGATCACAATCCACAAGAAGCTACGGAACAAGGATAGAGGAGAATTACCTGAACGATGCCGGCAAAGGACTGGCTCCATCCGTGAGCCTGGGAAAGTGGAACGATGGCCACCGACATCACCACCCGATCGGCATTGCAGAGCGCGAGAGCCAATCCCAGCATCGAGACCACCTTGACCCTCTCAGAGGTGACGAACTCCAGGAAACTAGGTTTCTGTGGCTCGCTTTCTGGAATAAAAGAACCAGAAGCGGCCCTACGAGGGCCCGGAACTTCTCCGTGGGACTGATTCCTTAGAATTTCCATGGATGTAGTGGAGATAGGGAGGTTTTGGCTTTCGCGGATGGGGAAGATCGCCATGGGAAGTGATGAGAGAGGGCGATGTTCGTCCCTCTGCTAGCGTTAGGGCTTCGAGAGAGTGGCCCTGGTAAGGGAGCGAGCAAAGCTCGATTATGGGAGAGCAGAAGACTTGCCATACCGGCGAATGGCGGTGAGAAGGGACAAGGGGAGTCGGGGTCCTTTCGTACTTTGGCCTGCTGGCTGGTAAGAATCAGATAAGCCCTGCTACATCCCAAAAATTACAAATAAATCCAGATTGAAGAAAGATGGAATAGAACGGCAATCGTGGCAATGAGGTGTATATATACATTATTTATGTAAATTTAGTATATTTATGAAATTAATTTAGTATGTGTATAAACTTCATAAACCAATCTTTGAGATTTTATCGGATCTGATAAATCCATCTGATAAAGTTATCCAATTTGACCAAATAAATATAAAAATATCTTGATAAATATAAAAATTTAAAGAATCTTTAAGATTCTTATCTAATTCTATAAATTAATTCATGGTGGAGTAATCCAAATTGACCAAGTAATTATGACAAGTGTTGGGAGAGAATTTGTACAGATGAAAATGCAAAGAAGCCTGAGGTCCAAAATAGTCAGATCTAATTTTTGAAAAGATAAAATCATGGTCTACTCATGATCGGCCTCCATTTAAGTCAAGCTATAGTTGACTTTCGGCTTACATCGTCTAAGCGGAAGCTAATACCGAAGATTCATCGGCATAACCTAACGAATTTATTCAGACTCGTCGGTAGCCCCCCTAATGATCTATCCATTGGTACCGGCATTCAGAGCTATCTGCGAACGGCACGGGCCGATCGGACATCTGTTTATAGCCAGTAATTTTCAATGAACAAGCATCGACAGCAGATAAACCTCACGCTTAGCGATCAGCCTGACTCTTGACCAAGGACCATCTTTCCAAAAGCATAGTTGCAACATCTGATCCTTCTTCGGCCCTTTCTACCAACAATGACTTATCCAATAACCTCCTCAATGGCTACCGACGCTCCTTCACCAATCGATCATTGCTGATGGCCCTTCGAATCTCACTAACAAGGCCTTAGGTCAACCTGGTCGATTTAAATACCCGACCAACTAGATCACCTGAGCAACCAGACTATATCCTAACAAACTTTCGAAATATGGCGGACATAATATCCTGACAAGCTTCCGGAATATGATCACGTAGCGTAACAGATACCCATGACTAACAACCTGATTAGTGGGCGGACAGCAGACAGCCTATTCTGACGGCCTACAGACATAAGTCTAACAATCTCCGGGCTCCAACTATAAGAAGATGTGAAAAAAAGAATTTCAAGATAAGCCATCACTCTTTCTCTCACGCTTCTTTTCTGTTAAACGAGATACTGACTAAAGTATCGAAAAGTCCCTGTCGGAGTTATCTCCGATCGAGATTTTTGTTATAGATCGTGCCCTTTAGAGATCAATCTCGACTGTCCGCTCCAGCTCCTCCGGTGTCGGTCAATATTTTGCATCAACAACAAATATGTAGATAAATATAAAAATTAAAAATTTTATAATTCTATCAATGAAAATTTGTAAAATCTTTAGGATCCTGCCACAGATTATTTCTTATTAGTCGTTTATCAAAAAAAGTTTCGTTTGTTTGTAATACTTGGCGGCTTGGCCTTGTTTGTAATTTGTGACATTGACGGAGGCAATTCCTAACCTTAGAGGGTGGCCTTCCGTCGGAAGTACGAGTTACCAAGTGACGAGAAGAACAAGCGTGCTATAAGCAAGCTGAGTAGAAGTAGCGCAGTTTAAGAAGAACAGGTTTATTGGTGCATCACCGTTTGGTTTATTTGAAGTATGCGCTCGGCCGGGAGCCCATTAGTTCAAACATCTAATTATGGGCGACCAAACAGAGCCGTGACTTGACGGTCCTTGATTTGACGCGATGATTCCTATGAGTCGACGGATAAATTTGCTCCTTCCAAGATCTGTCTTCTAAGATTTGAGTCTAGCAAATGATTCCCAAGGTACTTAGGATATGCTCCTTATCAAATTATTCCAGTCAATGAACGAGCATCGAGATATTACCCATAAGCTCTACAAAGGCCCTTAACGAGATAACCCGCAAACATGTAAGCTGGCAAATGTTTTTTCCTTCAGCAACAAAAATTTATCCACTATAACTCTGTTGCAAGTCATGTTTCTCTTGTTCGCACCTTGGTGCGCTGACAAAGTCTATATCCTGGCTGTCAGCCAGAGGAATTACAATATTAGAAATTATGATGTTATTATTGAAGGATGTCCAGCGAGGACATTATTTCGCAGGATTTTTTTAATATCACACAATACAATAAAAAAAATAAAAAATAATAAAAAATAATCAAAATATGAGATCAGTAAAAAAAATTTGCTTCCATGAAGCATGCAAACTTCAATATGAAAACAAAATTTACGAGAGAAGATCTCATCCTCAACCCTCGTATATCCAATTTCTTTCTCACAGGAAGTTTTCCCTCACAAAAGCTCTATCTCTTGTAAAACCCCCTGAACCCCTGAAGCGACCGCTGATCGCTGTCCAGGAGCCTCCTGCTCCTCCTCTCACAGCATAATGCGGCTCTCTCTCTCCCTGGGATTTCCTTCGTTGGTTTCCGTGCGAAATCATACGCGCAACGAGGCCACCAGCAAACCACGCAGCCTCTGTTTCCCGTATATAGGCTTTTTAAAGGGCTAAAACACGTCTCAGACCATGATTAGGAGTCCTAATAGGCCTACACAAACCCCAGATCAAGCTCCAAACCGTCATATTGTGACCGGGAGCCACCCAGGCTGTCTGATCGTGCATCGGTCTACGGAACAGTACTGTGGACCGCGCGAAACGAATGGAAAATGGATCTGCGGTCTACGCACCCGCCCGTGGACCATCCAATCCATGGTAGACC
>KE505574.1:24877-71822 GCA_000441515.1 Elaeis oleifera | reverse complement strand
ATTTACTATGAAAATTTACAAGAGGAGATCACACCTCAACCATCGTACACCCAAGTTCTCCCTCAAGAAATTCTCCCTCACAAAAGCTCTCTCTCTTGAAAGACTCTCTTGAACCCTGAAGCGATCGCTGTTTACTGTCCAGGAGCCTCCTGCTCCTTCTCTCACAGCATCATACGGCTCTCTCTCTCTCTTGGATTCTCTTCTTTTGTTTTTGCGTGAAACTGTACGCGCAACGAGGCCACCAGCGAACCATGCAGCCTCTGTTTCATGTATACAGGCCTTTTAAAGGGCTAAAACACGTCTCAGATCATGATTAGGAGTAGGCCCAAACAAACCAAGATTAAGCCCCGGACCGTCGGATCGTGACCGGGAGCCACCCAAGCCGTCCGATCGCATGCCAGTCCACAGAACAGTGCCGTGGACAGCGCGAAACGGATCTGCGGTCCACGCGCTCGCCCGTGGACCACCCGGTCTATGGTAGATCGGGGTAAACAAGCCCCAGCGAAGCACACTGAGCCTGGGCCGCAACCGCCTGGGCCTGGGCCAGCCTGTGCGCTCATGTGCCTGGGCCAAGGCCGCGCCTCGCGCGCCCGTGCCTGGGCCGGCCCGCGCGCTCTTCGCACCCGATCTTGGGCCGGCCCGTCCACTAGGCCGCACCCTGCGCGCGCCCAGCCCGCGTGCTACCACATGTTGGGCCGCGTCCTGCCACCTGCGGCAGCGCCGCCTCCGCTCCACCGGCCCGCCGGCGGTCCTCCATCATCTCGAATTTCGTACCGACTTCAAAAGCACGTATCTTCTCTATTCGAGCTCCGTTTTGGGTGATCTTGATCTTGTTGGACTCCGTTTTTCATCGTGGATCTCGCTGTGGGCTCAATATAGATCGAATATTGAGGCATCAAATCCTAACAGTTATATAAGATTTTTGCAAGAAATATGTATAGAAGTAGAAGTGCCTACAGAATGGCAGTCTTGCAACAGAGCAAGTTGCTCTGAGCTGCTAATAGTATTCCCCTTGAAAGCCTTCCAACAAAATATTAACACAAACTTAGGAGTAACCAAGAGGTTATGAACCTCGAGGATAATACTTGAGATGCCAAAGATGGTACCAAGCATGATTACCCTGTTAACATAGAACTAACCATTAACTTCTATACAAAACAGAAAAGTAAGGCAAAAAAAAAATCTAAAGCCCTTCTGCATTCTCCACAGAAATAATGTATGACCAGCAGCACCACATATCACTTGGTTACTAGAAATATAGTAGAAATAAAGGTCCAACCGCAAGTTACCGTTGACATGAGTATGCAGAAAAATAACAGCCAAACACACAAGTGGCCATCATTCAGTCCAACCATAACCATGAAAAGTATCAGGCACTTTCTTTCATGGTGTGGAACATAATTTCAAGCTCATATTGGTGGAATTCAATACTTAATCATTGAATATATATTTTGATTCCACCAGATTCTCCTATCCGTAAGGAATTACCTTTATGGATTCATGATTGACAAAAGCATCTTCCACGCATACTCAAGATCTAAACAGCAACAAGTTTTAATTTGGATGATGTCCAAAAAGATTGAGAGGGTGTTTGATTTGTAACCGAAATCAGAATGAAAATGAAAATTGAAATAGCTTGAAATCAGAATCAGAATGACCAAATCTTCTAAAGCATTTGGTTCATGATCAGAATTAGAATCGAAATCGAAATTGGAATAGAAATTTGAATTCATAGAGGAGAGCAGGGATTGAGTTCTATATAGATTGAGTCATTCCTATTCCATTATGAAATCGGAATCAGAACGAAACTCTTTCTAACCAAACGGTTGGAATGAAAGTCATCCATTTTGATTTCAATTCCAGATCTCATTCTCCCCAATCAAATATTTTTTTATTTTATATTATTTAAAAATATAAAATCATCAAATTTGAAACTAAATAGAGTTTTTGGCTGAGAGAGCAAGTCAAAAATCTATTCAGAAATAAGCATGATGGCCTGTTTATTGCAGTGCTAAACGATGCATTGCGTAAAGGTTCCTCGTCATAGTGGTTTTTTTTTTGCCCCCTCTTTTGACACAAGAAGGAGAATAATGGAATATACCACATTACTGACCAAATTTATTGAGAGGAAGAGAATGTGCGGTGGGTCCACATACATCATCAAAAGAAGTGGAAGAAAACCTATACAAAACAGGGATACAGCAGATGTAACAGAGAAAGGGCAACTCTGTCACTAAAGTTCTCGGAAGGGGAACAAATTATTGATTTCCAAATTTCTTAGTTTATCTGGTAATCACGGCATCATATTCATTGTAAACTGCACTTGCCGAAATATGTGATAACTCTTGATTGACAGTCTAATACAAAATAGATTCAAAAAGAACACCCAAGAAAATAATAAATTCATAAAAGAATTGCATATGTTCAAATTTTAGAATCGTTGGTTATTTCTTAACAAGATCTTGGGGTCACACGCTTCAAGCGCAGCTATGAAGGTTGGTTATTTATTTACTACTGAAACTTCGGTTGGTGTGACTAAAGATCTAGCTATCGATAGGGGAAGGAAACACAGATGAGTAAGGCTTCTGGGCATGATAAATATTGCAGTTATTTTTGGATATACATAGATACATAGGTACGCTTGAATTTGGAAGCATTATTTGGATGGTATAAATCTTATGATATAAATACCACAATTTATTCGCCCCGGTTACAACTTCACAACATGAAAAGGATCTTTTAACAGAAAGTACATGGCGTGGAACAGTTGAACGAGACTGATGGTAGAAGCTCCGCAAGGTTCAAGCCGGTGGTGATGGTCGCCTCAGGGAACGCCCAGGCGATTGATGGTATCCGTAGCTTGGGCTTGGGCCGTCTGGCCCTGGGAAAGGCCGCTGCCGGAGAGGGTGGGGGCGTCGGTGCCGCCGCCACGGCGGTGGTGGTCCACGGGAGGCTGGTGACCCTGGGTGCCGTAGCCCTGCAGCTTATAGTCCTCCAGGTCCTTGTACCTCGTGTAGGGCTGCTCTCCGTCGGCAGCTGCTGCCCCTGCTTATCCTCCTGCTCCGCCGCTCGTCTTGCCTCCTCCATCACGATTCACCCCGGGACCGGACTCCGCCGGTGCAGCTGTAATATAATTTTGGTCTCCAGCCCGCAGAGATACACGCGGCACTGGAGAAGAGCCACTCCTTCCGCGTGGCACACGCAGCAAATTGCCATGCCAGTCATCCTCTGGATAAAGATGCTGGAGAGTTTCAGTTGAACCGGTAGGGATCAGATGGATCCTTATCCCTATATACCGTGTCGGGGTTCGAATAGGCTTTCGGTTCTTGTAAAGCAAATGCGAAATATTGGACCCCTTTCAACCACTCAGTTGGAGTTGCTTGGAGGCATGAAGCTGGCCTCGGTCTAATGTAAATATTACGGGCCTAATTCAAGGTCGGTCTGGACCAACTGGACCCCACTGCAGGCCTCGATCGACAGGCTTAAAGAAACGTTAGACAGACCAGGCTTTGCTGGTTGCTAGGCTTCGGCCCGTAGATGAAGGCTGGATTCAAGGGGACTTCAGCAAAGGCCGAGTCTGAAAAGCTTGAGGCCTTGCCCCACTTATCGTGAAATCGTAGGCCCTCAGCTTTCCAAAGCAAGCGTGACGGCTAGCGTGCGGTGGTGGGTGACTGTTAGCCTCGGCGCAGCAACTTACGTAGACGTAACTGCTTCAGCACAGCCGTTGGGCCCTCCTCTACATGTGGATGACTTTGTTCTAGAACCACACACTCCAACCAACGAGGAGAAAGAGCCTCACCCCGTAACGCCTATCCGAGTGCACGACACGTGGCAGCTCAGGAAGCGCTGCTTATCTTCTTTACCCTCCGTTCTTCCCTCCCTTCCTCCCTCGAACAAAGTGACAATCCAAGGATACAACTTCAGCACCACCAACACCCTCCGCGGTCCGTGTAGCTTTCTCTTTGTTTGCTGGAGAAAATGGAGAGTGGAGCAGCGGGCTATGTTCGCGGGACACTCCCGCATAATGTACTGAACCACCCACGCTTGGCTGCACCATCCTCTGCTCCTTCCTTCTCACGATCTCTTATGAATCATGTGAGGGTATAAAGATTTGCAAATCTATAGTTCATGCACAACTTGAAGTTTAATCTTTGTTCTTTCCTTTCTTTTTTTAGATGAAGAAAAGAAGATACTTGAAGACTATCATAGTTTTGATTGTGCTTAATTACCTACATGCAGGGTCTTAAATCCTGTTCTCTCTTTGGCGAATCTCTGCGAGTGATGTCGAAGTCTTTGCCAAGAATTTCGAAGGTAGCCGGCAACAAGTCGCTCATCACCAAGTGTGAGATCGGGGATAGCTTGGTAAGCTTACTTATATCTAGAGAAACGCACTGATTTTGGTTGTTGAAGATCACCATGTTACTGAGAATTCTATGATGCTGCAGGAGGAGTTCTTAACGAAGGCAACCCCAGATAAGAACCTCATCAGGCTGCTGATGAGCATGGGGGAGGCGCTGAGGACCATATCCTTCAAAGTGAGGACTGCATCTTGCGGTGGGACTGCTTGCGTTAACACGTTTGGTGATGAACAGCTTGCAGTGGACTTGCTTGCCAACAAGCTACTTTTGAGGTCAACAACAATGAATTGCCTCCCTATCTGCTCTCCTGATTTATTCACTAAACAATTCTTAACTGTTGATTTTGGGTTAACCTCATCTGTACCAAACCCTCCAGGCTCTGCAATATTCCCACTTTGCAAGTATGGTTGCTCTGAGGAAGTTCCTGAGCTACAAGACATGGGTGGGCCAGCTGAAGGCATGTGACCGAACTTTGTTGTTTATCAATTTTGACAGTTTCCTATTCATGACTTAGTCGAACTGGTAGACATTCATAGTAATGATCGATGGATGTGTCAATCCTTAGTTCTTAGATCCATGATAAACTAATTATCACAAAAAAGATCCATGACATACTATTGCTGTCTGCTACTTCAGTCCGTAATGGATGTGTTTCTCCATTAATTCACTGCCATGAGACACTTGTGACAAATATTACTTTGCTCCATGATTTGGACATTATAGTTCAGAGTCACATCAACCCATTCTTCAAAAACATAACTTATATACACATCTTTTCCAAAAAGGTGAACAAATAATCACAGAACTCAAGCAGAACCAGTAACTCGAGTACTGAACTTCCTCCAAGAAAGAAGTCTGTTTGCTCGCACTCCTGTAGTCTAAAGTAATTTTTACTGTTAGTTAGAATTATTGACTGTAAAAAAGCTTAGCATCATGCAGCACCTTCCAAAGCAAGTGTATACGTACCTAATCTCACCATAGCCCCCATTCCAGGCTTTTTCCAGAGTCAACACAATGCTGGGCAGACTAGTATTTTAGCTTTAGTGAGAGTTGATTTCCAGGCAGTATACTCTTTTAACTCGTAGTTACTCCGACCATATACTTGGTTTGGTTCCTCGATAAATTCATGCCGATCTTATGATAACATGCTTCAGAATTTTGTAATACCAAACTGTCGGGCTAACCGGCCATGAGACACTCGAAGGATCTTGTGACGGTCTTCTGAAACACAGGTGGTTTTAGTGTGGCCTTTGATCCCCTCGACGGTTCCAGTATTGTTGACACAAATTTCACTGTCGGAACAATATTTGGTGTTTGGCCCGGTGACAGACTTACGGGAGTGACCGGAAGAGATCAAGCTGCTGCCGCTATGGGCATATATGGACCTCGTACGACATATATTATTGCTCTAAAAGATTGCCCTGGAACCCATGAATTCCTTCTTCTGGATGAAGGTTGGTTGCTCACAATGTCCACCGATTTATCTAACATTATTGGCTCTGGTCTCCTCTGTTTTGCAACGATAAAGGCTTTCTGACAATTGGTCATGGTCTAGGCAAGTGGCAGCATGTCAAAGACACCACATCCATTGGTGAAGGGAAGATGTTTTCTCCCGGAAATCTAAGGGCTACAAGTGATAACCCTGCCTATGATAAGGTATCCAACTACATCTATCATTCTTCACTGTAACCTTCCTATCAGCGAAGATTTCACCGGATCCAGGTTTAACTAATGAACATGTGTTGCTGCAGCTGATCGACTACTATGTGAGAGAGAAGTACACATTGCGCTACACTGGAGGAATGGTGCCAGATGTTAATCAGGTAATCGTTCTCACATTGCTTATATTCTTTTCATGGAGACCAGCAAAGAATTATGTCAAGTGATTAGTAATGCAATAAATTATGAGACTAGTAGGCTTAGTTGAAATTAGCAGAACTGTGCTTCAGATCTGATGAGTGTTTCGTTGAGTCGATTTGTTGTTTTTTGACAAGATGAATCTCAAGCAACAGCTAGGATCATCATTAGAAATCCTTCCTTATAATTGAACAGCTCGTCGATCGCTTAAAATCACTTATGTGATATTGCTTATTGGTAGAAAGTATGGTTTCTTAACCGTAATAGCAGTAAGGCGTCTCCATAGGTCAAGTATGCTTGAGACTTCTTTTCTCTTTCAAGCAATCTCACGCTATCATAACTAGCTGTTTTTGATGCTTGCAAGAGGTGGATGAGATAGTGATTCATCAGAACACGTAATAAGCTCGTGGTGTACTTTAGGATGGGAGATTGGTGTACTCGAACTCTTCCAACTTTTCACATGCTCGTCTTTTGATTGGTTTCTGTCTGCAGATCATTGTGAAAGAGAAAGGCATCTTCACCAATGTATCATCTCCAACTTCTAAAGCTAAGCTGAGGCTTTGTTTGAATGTGCTCCCTGGGGTTCCTAATCGAGAAAGCAGGAGGATATAGTAGTGATGGCACGCAATCTATACTAGACAAGGTGATCAACAACCTTGATGACCGCACACAAGTTGCTTATGGATCCAAGAACGAAATCATCCGGTTTGAGGAAACTCTATATGGCTCATCTAGGCTCGCAGCTGGTACACCTGTCGGGGCCACTGTCTAAACTGAGTTGCCTGTGGTTGTTCAGCTTCTTATTACCAATATTTTCAAATATGACATTGTAATATAGTGCCCATATTTGTTCATCAAAAAGACATTGTAATATAGCGCACAACCGGCTCAATTTCCAACTTGACATCAGTATGATGAAAGGTGGGCAAGAGAAGAAGTAACATCCACTTATAAGCATCTATCAAACATATTTTTGAAAACAATTTTACTCTCTCTTGTCAAGTTCCTCTTTGCAATGCTCAAGCTTTTTTAACTCTTCAGAGGAGAAAGAAATCGGAAGAGTGGAACTTCTGCTGGGAATTCTGATTAGTTGAATTTCTGGCTAACATGATTGCTATGACATTCTTTTATTTCCCCGTATTCTTTAATATCCTCAACAGAAACTCTATTCAGTATTTTCATCAATCATGAGCTACAATAATATTCATAATACCATAAAAGCTGCATAGAAGGTTGCATTCTTGGTTTTATGGTGCATCGATCATCTTAAACATCAAGGAGTTCATTACACGATCCATTCCCCCACAGTCATACATCCCATAGGCCATAGGCTGACTTTAGGTGTAAATTTTTGCTCGGTCTCTCGAAAGATTTGCACAGCTTTTGCTACCAGCTATGCATGCTGCAAAAAAATTTGCTCCTGTAAATGCATCAGTCTCGAAATGATGATCTTATTGAAAAGGTGATGGGCACAATCACAAACTCAAATATTACTGTTTTGATAGAATATAATGCTCGTAGAAAATACTTGGAGTGGAAAGAGAAATTGGATAATGCTCTTGTATTATAGAATCATAGATTACTCCACACTATTTGACTCATTACATAAGGTCCTATATATAGATACATGAATGTGACTCTTAGGCTATCCTCATGAATATAAAGTAACTCTTTATTTCTAAATGACCCTTAGTTTCCTAAGTGGACTTTTTGATTTAAGAGTTACATGGCTCTTTGATTTTCATAATATATTAATGACTAGACTCTTGAACTTTCACTAACATTAATTACAATTAACTTCCTACATTCCCTCGTAATTTGTAATTTTCATAACATCTTTAATCATGAATTTGGACCACAACAAGGAGAAAAATCACATACAGAATAAGCTCTTCTTTTTGTTCCATGAGAATATGTCTCAGTATCTTCTTCAATCACTTTTTCTTCTATCTTCAGCTTTAACTCATTCAGCTCTTTCATTGCGTCCTCATAATTTTCTTCAAATCTTCATAACTTTCATACAAATCTTTCATAATAGTCTTGACTTCATTCATCTCTAAAAAATGAACATCTTTAATGATACTATTACAAATACCTTTCAAATATTTGATTGCTTGTAGCGCAACATCATTCTCAGCTTCTTTCTTTGTAGCACCTTCATGACTATCAATCACTAATCTTTCACTCAAATCTTCAAATTCAACTGTTACTACAAAGATTGGTCAATGATCTGGTTCAGATTTTTCACATGTATACCTTGTTGGTGATAAATATAATTTTTCAAGTACCTCCTTGAACATCAGTTTGAATGGTGCAATTACAGATATAGACATTTCACCCTCCATTGCACACACTTGTTGTTGTTGATAAAGAGGTCTCTTTGCTTCAACCTCTCAGTTTTACTGAAAAACTGCACTTATTTTTTTTTCTATTTTATTTTTCAAAAAACTCTCAAGCTCTCTGACTCTGAAGCTCCGTGAGTTGCTGTAGAATCAACCCTATGCTTTGATAGTTGCTTTAGGATCGATCTTGCTCTGTTACCAATCTGTTGGAAGGATGATGGGCACAATCACAAACTCAAATACTACTGCTTTGATAGAATATGGTGCTCATAGAAAATACTTGGAGTGGGAGGAGAATTGGATAATATTCTTGTATTATAGAATCATAGATTACTCCACACTACTTGACTCATTATATAAGATCCTATGTATAGATATATGAAGATGACTCTTAGGCTACCTCATGAATACAAAGTAATCCTTGATTTTCTAAATAATTTTAGTTTTCTAAGTGGACTTTGATTTAAGAGTTACATGACTCTTTATTTTATAACATATTAATGACTAGACTCTTGAACTTTCACTAACATTAATTATAAATTAACTTCCAACAGATCCTACTGCTAAAAATGAATGAACTTGAAGAAGAATAGAATTCAACCAGCTTTGTTCGACTAATATCACATCCAACTCCACGATTTGTTTCATAGTTGATTTGTTACGAGCTTCAATTTAATCACCCCTGCTATTGTAACTTAAACTAATTCGCAATGTTCTTCCTGCTTTCATTCAGGAAAAAAGGATTCATTATAGAAAACTTCAGATAAAATCAAAATGAAATGCTTCTATGCAAGTTATATATAGAAAACTAGAGATAAATCTTCAATTCTACTTTCAACTTAAAAGCAGCTTTCTAAATGAGTTTTATGTAAAAGTAGCTATCTATTCCAAATATAAGCTAAAAGCAACTACTCATTTTGATTGAATTTATCCTTATATCCTTTAAAATACTACAGTATTATATTATCGTAGTGCAGTATTGCTTTACATTAAGATAGTATTAAATTATATTAGTATAGTATTCTTTATAATAATATACAGTATTATTTTATTATATTATATTAGTATAATATTTTTTATAATAAATAATATTATATTATATTAATGTAATATTTTTTATAATAATACAGTATTATTTTATTATATTTTATTAATGTAGTATTTCTTTACAATAAGATAGTATTATATTATCATAGTATAGTATTTTTTTATTATAATATTACTTTACAATATTACAGTATTACTTTATAATAGTATAGTGTTGCTTTTATTATAATGCAGTATTATTTATAATAATATAATATTATTTATAATAGTATAGTGTTGTTTTATAATTACAAAGATAATTAGGTCATTTCATCTCATTTGGATACTTGCTTTTAAGTTATATTTAAATAAAAAAATTATTTAAATTAAATAAATAATTATTTTAAATTAAATTTAATTTAATATTTTTTATTAATTTTTTAATTATACGTATCAAACTATGTATTTGATAGAATGCATGCTAATAGGAAGATGTCAAAACGGTTGATGAGATTGGATAAGCGTCTTTATGAACCGACAGATGCAGAATTAATGCGTTGCGACAGAAGCGTACACGGGGCACCAACAGCACATCCGCATCAAGCAAGTTCAAATGGTTGCAGATGACAAGTTGCCATCACTTTCCCACAGAGGCAGAGAATATCAATAAATAAACCATGGTTCCATACGGAATGAAAATGACAGAGACCCAAGTTTCATTTCCATCCATGCTTTCCTTCTGACTGCTAGAAGAGAATATGGGAACAGATTTAGCAGAATTCTTACTTGTCAACATACATTATTGTTTAGAAGAAATTGATGAAGAACATGTGCTTTCCTGTGTTGGGAGCACTACATGCTGATTGAGCTAGATAACCCAGAGGGCATGCCATGTTCGACTCCGATTGCTGATTGATACTCTCGACAAAACTGTACGATCAAAGGCTGCTGATGCCTCAAGAGAAAGACTCGTACAGTCACGTTCTAGCATATCTAACTTTAGCCCATCGTATGAACAATGAAACCAGCATTCCGCCTCTAACCTTAAAGCTGAAGACTACGAGCCATGGGTGTGGAGTAGCCGTAGGCCACACCAATTTACTTTCCTAGATGGTAGCAGGAAGTTGCATCCAAAGGCTCATCCCTCATCAGACTGATCTATCATTGATTATCCCGTCCCGTCCAGTTCTATCCAGCATGCTCTTGGCTATAGGCTCTGATATTTTGTTGGCTCCTCAATATCATTCCAATTGCCTGCTAAAACCTCAGATTATTTTCTTGGGTTATATAAGAATTTAGTACTTGGCGGATTCTGCATTTTAGGAGTATGGAAACCGGAATGTGAAGCAGGCAGATTTCACAGTGGTGTTGCCATTTTAGAGAGGAAAAATCTGGTCATTCAACATAAATCTTGGGTAAAACTCTTCAGACCACCATGGAGAAGGAAGAACTGCTGCTCTGTCATTTTGTTTCATTTTGCAATTGTTATACTGCATTAATCATTAATCAATAGTTCTCAAGACTTGTACAAGATCAAGCCCTTCTTCTGAGTTATACAATGAATTTACCCTGCGCTGCATGAGCACAATTGGAAATTTCCTTACAACGCAGTCATAACATTTCCAAAGTCATTACAGTTATCAATTTTTTTCGCTTTGTTACTTGATCAAGTAGCTCTCCACAAAGAACAGTGCAACAGATTCCAAATTCTCTGATCTGATGACTGATGAGATTCTGTAGCCCGAGCATTAACGGTAATTAACAAGATTTCCGGTGGATTCAAGGTGACAACACCAACTTTTGGGTCCATTTATCATTCTCATTACTGAGGATGAATGTTACAGTCTGGTACTAGAATACAGTTTCTGAATTCCCCTATTTGCTGTTGCTCGTCTTCACACTTCCAACATCAGCTCTTGGCAATTTCAACAGTGTCCACCCACATGCGTTGGTGCCTCTTTTTACTTGATCTCAAGCCAGGGCTGCAATTTCGTCTGATGCATGATCTTTTAATTTGCATTGATCTGTCCAAAAAAACTGGAAATTGAAAACTTCTTCAAAGGATAAATGGAGATTCTCCTGTAGATTGGATTACCTGGAAAATGAAAGGAAAGCAACAACCTATAGCATCATGCATTTATTCGAGTATTACAATAAATCAGTGACTGAAACTAAAATGCAAAACTGCACCACTAAACTGATAGTTAGGAACTCTACATGGCAACTACTAAGCCAAAGCCCCTAAACTATGGAAGTATGGGCTTAGATATGTTCGATTGTCATAAATATTAACTCTATGTCAGGAACTTGGGATCCTAGTTAGTACAAAGCCACAGAAACTCAAAAATTTGTTTTCAATATTATGATTAGCTTCACAGACAGTCGAAACAAATTCATGATTTGCTCCTCGTAAGTCAGAACTTTTGGAAGTGTAAATCTGTGACTTCTGGCTTGCCTCTAAAAACTGCAGTATCCTGTCTTACAGTTTCTCAAGTTACTTCTTTCCAAGTTTTGCTGTCCATCTTTAGACGGTGCACCTTGCTTAAAGAGCATCCAAAGATCACAATCAGGGCAAGCAGCAATCATGTATTGCAGAAAGATGGTCGGGTAGACTACACTGCTTTGAACTGGACCAAGATGGGACCAAAGGTAGTGTTTCGGTATGCAATGATCTAAAAGGCATAGTATTTTAATTTGATTGAACTATTGGAATGATGAAAAGCATGATCTCCCTGAAAAGCATAGATAAGCAGTAAGTCCATTTGTTCAAAAAAGAAGACACTGATTGCAAAATAGTGTAGCTTGACATGAAAAGTCAAAATATAAGATTGCAAATACTGTTAGAACATGCTCGAAGACAAGCAAATGAGTCCTCTGTCCTGAATAGTCGAACCATTACGAGCAGTCAAAAATGTGATAGCTTCTGCCTTGTATCATGAAGTGCGATCCTGTATCAACCATCTAGCTTTTTGTTGTTTGAAAGCTAGTGTAACTTGAAAAGCAACCATGAATTCTAAAAAGGTTCAAGATTGTAAATACAAGTTAAGCTAATTTATAGCTTGAAGCATCAACTGTTCATAACATTCTACACTAAAGTAGCTTTTTAAAATGAGAATTGCATAAACCGCAAGCATCAGAGGTAAAAATTTTGGGGAAAATATAGCTGGTGCACATAAGCCCACCAAAAAAGAGTTTTGAAAGAAAGACAAGCTTTAGTATCAGGTAGCGCTGTAAATGTAGTAAACCGTATAGAAAAGAAGTATAGGTGTATATCGTGCACATACGGCAAGGAAGATAACAAGCTTGCAGACAGAGGATGCAACACAGTTTAAAAACAGCTAATTTCTACAGTTAAACTAGCAACATGAACAACAAAAAAATATAAATAAATAAACAAGGTAGATAAAGATTATCCCAGCACATTTATAAGGTAAATTGAAATTCCTTGAGTTTGTATAGTTTGCAATCCATAATACCATATGGTTCACCAAAAAGTCACATTTCCTTATGAAGTTAATGACAGGATGATGACCCACAAGTTCTACAGACTATCTGTTACCAGGACACTGCAAGCTTCATAATATTTCCTCAGCATAGCATTGTGAATCCAATTGGAATGCCAAAACTAAAGCAAGGAATTTTCCTAGCCAACTACCAAAATATCTGCATGAGAAATTTCATCAAGAGCTAATCCTCAAGTAGTTGTGAGAGATTTGTCGCCTTAGTGTGAGGTAGAATGACATTCTCCTTCAGTATTTTCAATCTCATTCTCTTATCAATGCGATTAAGAAGAACCAACAAACAGAAATGAGATCATCAAAGTGACCAACAAAATGGGATAAAAGACAAACGTAAGTCAATGCAAATATTATGCTTCTCCTCCCAGCAAACAGAAAATACAGAAATATATGTTTGCACCCAGGAAGAACATGAACCCGATTCAAGCCGGTTACTGGCTCAGTGCAATCGTAGCATGCTTCTGGTGAACGAATGAGAAATCATGTGCCTTTCCTTTGCCGACCTTCCATTCCTCCGGTTGCTCTGAATTGGTGGCAAGTAGAACCTCAGCAACCCATTATCAAAGTGGCTTGGAGAATACCTGGCACTCCGGTTCCTCTCCAACAGAAACTCCTCCCTCCTCTTCTTCTGATGCCCATTGGTCTCCACACTGCTCCTCCTCATGCTCCCAAACCCACCATTGCCGTTGAATGAACTCCTTGAACTCACACTGCTGTTGCTTCGCAAAATCTTGCCATTATAACCCCAACCCGCAGCTCAGGCCATGACTCCGAGAAGGATCTCTCAACCACACGGGCTCCTCCTCTACTGCTGCTTCTCCGGTGTATAAAACCCCAATGTTCCATGCCTTGCTCCACCTCCTCGACTTCTTTGCAGAACTTCCTTTACAAGAGTCTATGTAAGCCGACTCGAAGCTCTCGGACCGGTCATCCCTCAAAGAGTTCGAGCTCAAATCTCTTAAATCCCTATCAAGAAAGCTCCCGGGGTGGAACGGAAGAACTCGGCGCCACCGGCAGGGGACACCTTGGCATTGGAGGCTGGCTTTGGCTCGCTGATCTCGACCACCGGTTTCGGGACGGAATTCGACCGCTCGAAGCTCCGACGACGGCGGCTAGATGTGTCCGAGTAGTAGTCCCGGGTCTGGGTGCAGCCGCCCGGGATAACAGCGTCCTCCTCGACAGGAATCTGGCCGTCCGACCGCTGGACGGCAGGGGCGGGAGCGGGAGCGGGAGCGGGGCGGGGGCGTCCTCCACAACGGAGAGCATGGGAAGGAGGCGAGGGAACATGGATCGGCCTCCGATGAGATAGCCGTCCCACGAGGCCCTCGGCTCGTCCCACGAAATACCGGGGTCGTCCAAGGAGAGCCGGCCGGCGTCCAGGGAGAACCGGGGATCGGTGTCGCAGGACCGCCGGCCGAAGGCGTCGACAGCGATCTCCGACTGGGTGTCGCGGAACCGGCGGGACGACTTGGGAGGTTTCTCCGGCGGCATCGCCGCTGCCTTGTCTCCGCCCTGCTTCTTGAACTTCTGCTTCCTCCGCCATTTCTGAAGCTTCTTGCTGAAGACGGAGGCGGCGAGCCAAAAGCTGCCCGCGAACTCCTTGAGGTCTTTGGAAGGGGGCTTCTTGGCCTGGCGGAGTCGAGATCTATGTGATCCTTCATCGGCTTCAGCTCCGCCTCCTCCTCCTCTTCCCGCTCTCCTCCCTCGATCTCCCCAGACGTTCCGCCCACCAGGACGGGATCCACGACCCTGATTTCCTCCACATTGTCTTTATCCTCCTTCTCCTCCTCCTCCTCTTCGCGAGTCTCCAGGACCGGAGCGGCGACGGAGGAGGGAAGAGGGAACCCTAGATTCCCGCACTCGGCCTCGATCTCTCCGGCAGAGGCAGCAGAGGGTTCCCGGACTCCGTGCTTGTCTCTCTCCTTGTCGTCCTGGTGGAAGAGGGACCAGAGGGTGTTGCGAACGCGGACGTCGCAGGACCTGCGCTGGGGCTCGAAGGCGGAGATGCGGGGACCCGAGAGACCGTCGCCGCGGCCGCAGGAGAACGACTTGCAGCGGCGGAGCTCCGGGCGCGAGAATGACGAGGAGGTGGCGTTGGAGGAAGTGCGCTGCGCTCCTCCTCCTCCACCGGAGGCGGCGGGGCCTTAAAGAAGAGGGATTTGAAGGCGGAGGAAGCGGACTTCCGGCCGGAAGCGGAGGAGGTATCGAGGCCGGCGAGGCGCTCGCGGAGGCAGGAGGCGCAGAAGCCGGTGACGTGTTCGTCGGGATGGAGGGGGCAGGAGGAGGCCGGGAGGCGGTGAGGAGGCGGTGGCAGTTGGTGGTGAGTCGTCTGGACTTCGAGACTCATGGGTGCGTCCGCACGATCGTGATGATGCCTTCCTCCTCGACGTTGGTGCTGCGGTTGCTGCTTCTGCCAGTATTTGATGCGGCGGCGGCGGTTCGGCTTCTTCTATTACTACTCGTGCTGCCGCTAGTTATTGTTGTTCTACACGTTATTATTCTTGACATGGTGACATCTCGACGTTTCGAGCTGTGCTCAGGCCCCGGCTGGGCTCTCAAAATGTGTCTCACTTCTCACCGACCTCTCTATCCGGTCTGCTTCTTCGTCATTCAACGGTGGTGGATGGAATGTAGTCTGTGTGCAAGAGAAATTCCTCGTTGTTGGATTTCTGAGAATGGGAAGGAGGGAAGGGGAGAAGGATTGTGGGAGCAAGGGTGAAGGGAGTGGGAAAAAGGATATCTCAAAGAGGAGAGACAGAGAGAGAGAGAAGAGAGGGACTCAGAGCTGTCTGCAGAGTGTAACTAAATAGAAAAAAAATAAGGAAAAGAGAAAAAGCAAAAGTAATCACGCTTCGTCTTCCCGTTACACCTCCCATCTACTTTTCTTTTCACTTTTTCTACTTTCAAATTTTCTTTCTCCCCATGTGTATTCTGGTTTTTGCCTTCCTTCTTTTAAGGGCCGTTATTTGTTCCCATATTCTTTGCTGCTTCTTTAATACGTACTTTTTTTTTTTTTTTTTCCGTAAGGATTTAGGACATCGATTATTTAACCATAGGCTTTTAAAAAAAAAAAACCAAAGGCTTGCTCAATATGTGGAACCAGCCAATAATTATTTAACCTACACGCCTGTGGGATAAAAGAATTCCTTCGACAATAAAATAAATGTCATTTAACAAAAATGATAATGCACAAGTTAATCTCGCCCCACCCCGCAAAGAAAGTTTAGGCACTCGATATATCATTCTCGTATTCCTCAATTTGACTACCAAACAGTACTTGCTGCTATATATGCCATTAGTAAGCAACCAAAAAAAAAAATTACGTGTTCGATGCTTCACTCTTTTTTTAATAAAAATTGTACTTTTGTAGCACTGCTTGAGAACAAGCAATATGCTTGATGTGTAATTGTTTCCAATGTTTTTTTTAATAATTAATAAAGAGGCCATTAGAGAGACAGAAAAGTTAACATCAGCCAGGCAACGTACTCTGGATCAACAGGAAGAGTTGCTGCGAAAAGCATTTTCCTTACGTTTGCTCCTATTTCTTCGAGAATATATATTCCTACAAATTGTATAATCAATTTTTGAAGTTTTACTCCTGGGACATGTGAATCCGGATAAAAAGCAACTATCTGTTCTACCAAAAAAAAAAAAAGGCTACCATGTGGACAAGGTATTCATGTAAATTTCCCAACGGCAAATACATAGAGGGAACGCGGTTTGTGCTGGTGCATGGCATCACTCAAATCACTATCTTCCACCTCCGTCCGTAATAAAGCGCGACAAAGCACTAACTTTCTGCTATAATGGAGCTTCAAGAATGAATTAATGAGCGGAAGCTCTCCGGCTCGATGGCGGAAGAAGAAATAGTACGCCGGTCACCAGGTCTGCCGTTCATCACTCCGTTCCATGGGATCAGACGGCTAGGACACGACTTAGATGCTGATACGAATAACTGCAGCGGTGGGCCACACGTGTCTGCGGATCCCGGGAAAAAGGAAGGGGAGGCCTGGCGCGGGTCGGAAGGACGGTCGTCCGTCACGGAGATCACATGATGTTAGTAAGTGCCGTGCCTGCTATCGCTAATTACGTGGGGATTGGCGAGCGATCGAGAGGCGTCACGTCCATGTTTTAGTTTTTAGCGGGGGATCGGGGCTCCCCGCCCCTCCTCCCCACTGCCTTGGGGCTCGGAGCCTATAAAAGCGTCCTCCTGTCCTCCACTCTTTCTTTTCCGTCCTCTCTCTCTCTCTTTCTCTCTCTTCTCTACACACATGAGGTTTTGTCTCGTGTGTGGGGTGTGGTATCTATGGTGAGCTAACCCACACCAGACGACAAGACACGACAAGCTTCACTCCCCCCGATCAAAGGGAAACATAATTGATGTCATGCACTGGATGGTCACGAGAACCGGAATTTTCCATGAGAGAGAGAGAGTGACCATAAAAGTTATCAAGGGCCTGTAGCTTGCACATAAATAGCTTACACATGACCGAAGGACTACTATGGAAGCACAGCGGAGGAGAACGGATATGTTGGTTGAGACCGGGAATTACCCGGATCTGGCCCTGGTTCGGTCGGGGGTGAGATGGGCCTATAGCTTTGAAACGTGGGGCTACATGGATACAAATTTGTACCTAATGATGGTGTTAAATATTGAATTATTGTGCTTGGATTGTATAAACTCTTCTGTCTATATATATGTATTATTATGGTCGATAATGTTCTTCATGCTTTGGTGGCGACTGTAGAAGGATTTGGTGGAGGGCAGTGCCGCGCGTAGGTTTATTTCTCTTTACTTCTCCTTCGAATCACACTTTCCGACGGGAAGGGATGAAGGAGGTCATTCCATCCGGGAGCGCATACAAAGAAGCGGACTTGGACGATGCCGAGGCCCGTTCACATTTTGTCGTGAATTCTTTAATATTTGGGGAAGATTCGGAGAGGGCAGGCAAAGTATGATCGGCTTGTCTTTGGAGCTTTTGGAGATGGGGTTCAAACTTTCTCTCTCCTTGCCTTTGTTTTTTTATACCTTCATCTTTGTTTCCTTCTCTCCTCTTTCGTGTAGTTCCCGATTCTTTATTAGAAAGTTCAGCTCCATTTGCAATTATTAATCCTTCGACAAGATAACAAAAAGGCACCGAGAATTTTTATTGCTTTCTTAAGATATTGCTTTATCTCTGGAGATTACAGGGGATGATGTGCCGATGCGCCTCGATTACACGTTGGAGGTGAGCTTAATTAACAAAAGCTACATAATAGTTGTTGGGATAGATCCTCGTTGCTGAGTCGGTCTCATCGAGAGATCGATCTCATTAGAAGGCTGAAGTCATCAGAAAGCTGATCTTGTCGGGAGACCGACCTCATCAGAAAACTGAGATCATCAAAAAGTCAATCTCATCAAAAGATCGGACTCATCATAAGTCCGACTTTAACATCATCTGGACACATGGCATTGACCCATGATCGATCTGTCTCAAAACTGCTACTCACCTCAGTTTGCTTCCGATCTCTTTCATCTTTCTTCGATTAGCGGCCGATCTGAATCGACGATTGGGTGACACCATTTGATAGGCTCATTCAGCCGACTTTCGGGTCCTCTTCCTCCGACCCACATTGGGCCTAATCTCAACTCTGGGTTCTCACCCTCTCGCCGACCACGATCCCCGTTTGTGAGCCAAGATCCCAGAACACGAACATCGACTGAGCAGGTGAACCTCAAGCATGACCGCCATGCTAACCCGTCAAGTCACATTAAGTTACATCATCTATGAGAAGCCCACGCTGCTCTCAGGGTTCTATGAGATGGCTCTTGCCTCTGACTACGACGGCCTCACACATGCTATGCAATGACAGTATTCAAAAAAGTCAAAAAGCCAGGTACGGTGCTGCTCAGAGACATATTTAAATATCATATTTAAATTTTTTTAATTAAATTATTAAAAAATATGAATTTTATGCAACCAGGTAAGTTAGCTTTTTCGATCCCCATTATTCTACATTTATTGCATAAAAATCATATTCAGATATTTTTGGATGAAATATTCTTATATCAATATGATTAAATAATAAGATATATTATTATATTCTATTGTATATTGCAATAATGCAAATTATACTGAAATTTAATATAGTAAAATATAAAATCATATAATAAAATATAATATATTATATAATTAATATAATATACTTCCTATTTTTCTCTCGAGAAGGAATGGGAAGGAGAACAGATCTAGATTTATGCATAGGCATGCTGCAAATATTTGAACCAGAAATGATAAATGATAGTGGGTTTAGTCGTCGGTCCTACATTAAGAACTATTTATTAAAAGATAAACAAAAGTAAAGAAGATCACTATAAGATAACATAGAAATATTGATCATTGATTCAACAAAGGTTTTTCTTAGAATTATAATTTGATATCTATACATTTCCTCATTAACCATCAGATAGGTGTCCACTTTAGCTTCGACACTTGTAATTTTCAGTTTTTATCACCTCTTGTCACACTCAATTCTAGTCATTTGTGCTTACTTTCTATGTCCTAGTCTTCCGATAACCATCACTTGCTTACCTTCGATCAAGTTTTTTTTTTTTTGATAAGAATACCTTCTATCAAGTTGATGTCTTAATATAGTATGTGATTGGCCTTTAAATCAATACTTGCTCTCTGGTAGGCTATACTTACAAACAGCCGATATCTACAACCTCTTTAGGATTCGATTTGTCTCGAGTAACTTCTCAGCCTGATTCAACTAGTTTCCTTTAGATGTCACTCGGCTTGTCTCATGTAGCTCACGTGGTAACTTGATCGGCCTACATATATTTTTTTTAAGTTCATCATTTAATTTCTTTAAGCCCTCCCCGGATCTGACAATGTGGCATCATCTTAGCCGGCCTTTATTGTCCTTGATGCGATGGTGATGTTAGCAGCATCATCCAGCACTTGACTCCAGTTGGTGGTCTTTGTGCTCATTCGATATATCAATCTTAAATGCCCAGTCTATTTTTATTATCAAGATTAGAGCATCTCATTATTACTTCATCCCTAGCGCCACCATGTGACTGCTAAGTGGCCTTTTGACTTCTCCTATAATTTAGGATGCGGTGTAATAAACATGATATTATTTCATTGTTCTTGATTATTAATATATTGTGCAATATAATACGTATGTGAGTATTTACAATATAATAGTATAAATTATAGTAATTATTATATAACCTAATATAATATAGTATTGTGTAATATATTACAGTAGTATTTATTTAAATATATATATTATTATTCTTTGGTTATTATTTATTATATGGTATTTGTCTGTTAGCAGTAGTGAAATGTCATTAATATTTGATAAGAAAAATTGGCTAAGTCCTCTTACAAGAGTCATGTGAGGCTACATGTGTGGTTAATTGGTTTGTGGTGTGATATAAACACCATATTACAATGAAATAATATTGAAACGTAACGCTAGAACATCATAGTAGTAGAGTATTTAATAATGTTATAATATAAAATATATTATTATAATAGTATTTGATAATTTATTTGAATATTTTAGGCATGATAAATTTTACACTTGTATATGTGTGAATGAAGATACTGCACAAGTGCATAAGCAAGTTTCATCATGTCGGAGGGTGGAAGTGGATCAAATTAGCCAAGTGCAATTCTAAGTTCATGACTGGTGCAACTTGTATACCATAAGATGGAAGTGAACATAGTAACATACTAATATTATTATATAATACTATAGTATTGTGAGAGCAAGCTATAAAGTAGACAAAGTTCCAATATTGTATTGATAACTGCTTGTGCATGTCTCTTCTTATATGACGCATGTTATATGAAAACTATTTGACATCTTAACAACCATAGAATATGTTGAATAAAATGGAGAAATCTAAATTTTGAAAGGCTTTATATATATATATTCAAATTTTTCATGCTTGATTACGTTTAACCAAGTATCCAATGCTGTTTTGTACGTTGAACCTTGGAAGGAAAAACTCTGGCCAAGCCGTAGAGGCTTGTTCATATATATGCTCTTGAAGGTTTGAACCCAAAGTCTTGGCAAGGTTCTAGGATCAGATTTTTTGTATTGGAGGTTTGATAGAAAAAATGATTGTCCCGCAGTTTGGAATGTAAATATTTGCTTAATTTGTAGGGTTACGAGTTGGCAGTTCAAACTTTGAAATATATGCAGACGACCGACAACTATGTATACCTTAACAAGTGAGAAATATCTAGCAGTTTTTACCAAAAAAAAAAAATCTAGCAGTTATACTAAATAAAACATGCTATCATCATACAAGAATTAACATTGTAGCAGCCAACTCCCTATCGTCTGTCGTTGATGATGAGTACCTACAAAATAACGTCTTCACAGATCGGAGTTGTGTCTGACGGAGACCCTCCGATGCTTAAGTCAGAGAGGAAATTGGTGAACAGTAAATTTCTGAATGTCGAAAGTAGCAGAGCTCTGGCTCAAATATGTTTACCGGTGCTATTCACTTACCTTCCTTTATAGATGATTCTGATGTAACCGTCGAGCACGTGGTCTCGCTTTTTATGGCACTAAATTATCGAGCCATAATTATGGAGTTAGTGAGTTATTAATTTTCACTAATTATCGTGACACGTAGTCGATAACAGTTCATAGCAGTTATAGTATGTAGAATAGATTGGCCGACTATACGTCGGTAGTGTCGATATGTCAGTAGAAGATTTGAGCGGACCATCGGCTAGTAATTCTGATGTGCCGACGGTCTTGGGTTGGAGGTTATTCAAGCTGTCTGCTGTTAATCGGTAGTAGCCGAATGTCGGTCGGTCTACCGACAACGAGTCGGTGTGATTTGTCCAGTCAGCCGAAGAATAGTTGGAGTTGTATGTTCGGTCGATCAGCCTTTGTTGAGTCGAAGTTGGGATTGGTTGACTTGAGTCGGGGATCGATTGACTTATCCCAACAATTGCCCCTACTCCCAAGTCCAAGGTGATCTGCTGTGTGTCACCATGTGGTTTTGTCACGTTGGACGAAGGGAGTTATTTTATGTCATATCGAACCACGATTTGACTGTCAGTTTTTTTGAGGTATGAGCGTTGGCTGTTTTGTCGTTACGATGAGTACAGAACCATCATTAGACCGTTATATTGACAGGATAATTCGGTATCAGATATCAGTGTCAGACGTCGTTTCGAAAAGATAATTCGACGTCGGACGATATGATTCGGATAAGTAGATCCTTGCCACATGTTCAAATATCATTAGGTCGGAGCTGTTCACATGAATAGTGGTGACGTGGCTCGATCTGGAGTAGGTGCATCAAATCGTTCGATCAATGATCGGCTCAGATGTCACCATGTGTCAACATCTGGTGAGATCTTGATTTGGGTGCTTCGATCATGGGCGTTGAGGGATCCTATATATATAGGATCGCTTTCAGCCAACTTTTTACTTTTCATTTATCTTCTTTACTGCGGAAGCTCTATCGAAGAATCGTCCCAACATCTGAAGACTTCTTTTTTTGTCTTCTTCTTCTTTGAGTTTCAGGTTAAGTCTCTATCTTTTTGAGTCTTCCGTCTTTAGTTGTCTTTTTTCAATGGCTAGGGGTTCCTCTTCTAGGATGGTCGGTCGGAGAATCCAGCTGACGACTCTCCGTCGGACCTGAAAGTGGAGGTTCTTCACTTTCAGGACCGAACGTCGATCGGCTCCAAGAGCAATATCGCATTTCGGAGCAATTTCAGTTCTTCGCCCTTGTACCGATGGTCGGATAACACCCTCCTTCGAGCCAGGTAGCTTTTTATGTCGAAGATCTTCGGATGGATCTTCGATTTTCGATTTTGAAGTTCGTCTGAAATATTTTGGACTACTATGGTCTTTGTCCTGCCCAGCTGGCACCAAATTCGGTCTAGCTAATAATCAGTTTTGCTCTGTTGTGTCGGTTACTGCCGATCGAATCTCGTCCTTTCTTTTTTGTATTTTTTTGTCCTCCGACCTCATCCAAAGGCTGGTTCTTCAACCCACGAAAAGGTCTTTCTTTCATTACTGATCTTCTATCGTCCATTCATGGATGGAAGAACCAGTTCTTTTTACTTCTTCCTCTCTTCCTTGGGGCTTTTCTTCTCGCTGGGGCGATCCAAGAACTGGCCCCAATGATAACAGTCGGATGGAGGTCGGCAATCGGAAGGACTTCCATAGGCTGAAGGATATGACGGTTCCACCGCAGAGGAAGCTTATGATCGAACGGGCTCTCTATGATGCCGGTCTCAGTTTGGTCACTAACTTAGGTATAGTATAGTCGGTTACTTCTGACTTTATTTTTTTTATTTTTTTGGATTGTACTGATTTTCATTCTGATTGTAGCCATGCAGCCGAGGGCGCGATTGTTGAGCGTCGATATTCATCAACATGCTGCGAGGAAGAGGACAGCGTCCGAAGCTGGTACTTTCTGACCATCCAAGAAGAGTCGAGCTGCTGCTTCAACGTCAGGTCGAGCTGCTGCTTCAACGCAAGCTCCAGCTGCTGCTTCAATGCCGACTGGGAACTCGATGTACCATCTGCATTGGTTCCTGAGCCAGTCCTGGCGCTGTCAGCTCCGACAGTGCTTCCCATTGCACCGTCTGGAGAAGGAACGGTGAGGGAAGGAGCTACCGCAGCAACGTCGATAGCTCCATCAACCAAGGAAGTTCGGACTGAGGTGGAGCCTACAGTCGAACCTGAGCAATCTGCAGCTGCGTTGGTTGGTCCTTTAGTAGGAGTTTCTTTGGCACAGTCAAGTTCAAGCTTTCCCTCACTTTCGAATGTGGGCCGTCGATAGGAGATCGGAGAAAAGCTCCAGTGACTTTGGCGGACGATGCAATGTCGGAGGGCCACACAATCCATTTCAACCTTAGAGTGCCCGGAGATGAGTCGGCTCTAGCCAATCCGACATTGGCTAAGTGGCTCATTCAAGCTGCTCTTCTCCCGACCGATCAGAAGAGTCGAAGAAATCGAACGGTGGTCGAGATATTCTCATCCTTCTACCTGATGATACTTGGGGTAAGCTTTCATTTTATTTTTTTTTAATCTGATCTGACTTATCTTTTATCTGCAGTTGGTCCACGACATGTTCAACCTAAAATTCGGCTATGTGAAGTTCGACAACTTCCGTTGGACATGGATGAATAAGGTGGTGACCATCGATGCTGAGAAAGAGGCAGCCCTTGAGCAACTTAAGTCAGCAGCTGAACGGGAGGCCAAGCTTCAGCAAGAAGTCTCCCAATTGATTGACGACTTAGAATCTTTTGGAGCCGAGCTTGAGTCGGCTCGTCAAAATATTTTGGCTCTTGAGTTGCGAGTCAAGAGCAAGAATACTCAATCCATCGGCTTCGATGGGAACAAGACGGATGTATTGCTGAACTCGAAGCTGAATGTGGACGATATCGGGCCAGCCTAGAAAGGTTGGCACTGGCCGAAGAGGAGTCATCTTCCGCATAAGCCGATGCTGAGTTGGCGAATGCGGAAGCGGAGTTGGCGAGGGAGGCGTTGAGTTGGACAATCGAGGACTTCAAAAATTCAGAAGAATTTAAAGAAGAGATCCTCAAAGGCGAGTTCACCTCCTACTGCATTGGGTATGAAGATGGTCGAGATGTGGTCAAAAAATTATATCCGAACCTCGACTTGAGCAGCATCGTCCCTCTAGGGTCGGAAGATGGAGCTGCTGAAGAAGACGCAGTGTCGACTGAAGGAAGGATGCTGACAACACCAGAGGTCGTCCAAGTCTTCGAAGCTACTCCAGAGCAAAGAGATGAAGGTGGCGACTAATGATCGGTGTATTTTATTTTCTTCCTTTTGTAATCAAACACTTATAATCGGACATCAGTCCAATTTTGTAATGTCTTCTTTGTAATAAATGAAAAGAATTTTCTAAGTCAAGACTTCATTTTGCTTATCTGATTTTACTTGTCTGCAATGCATAGTTATTTAGCTACCGAACATCAATCGGGAAACCGAATGTTCAGTAGGACTTGTAGAATCATCTGTTAGTTGTATAGTTCTTTTGACATACTTTAAGAATTAGGATAAACGATAATAAGTCAAATATCTTGGGTTCGACATTTAGTCGGATTTGTACGTCAAGTCATTTGATAATCGGTGGCAAGCCGAATATCCTTCGACTGGCCGTAGTCAAGTCAGTACAATTTCAATCCAACCTTGATCATATTGGTATAATGTTTCGCTTAGTTAGGACTAAGTCGGCATGATAGTCTTTCGACTATAATCAGCTTTTACGATGAAAAGTCGAAGTATATTTAATACCGAGACATAGTCGGTACTATAGCTTTTACAGTGAAAGTCGGTATGATTAATGTCGGTTTTTACAGTGAAAAATCGAGGTAAATTTGAGTTGAAGTATAGTAAGTAGTTCGGCTTTTACAGTGAAAGCCGGTGTACAGTCGATGGTTGATAGAAGTCGACCGTTCACTTATCGGTTCAAAATTATTTCATAATTGATCGAGACTTGTGATTCTGAAAATTTCGTATTTCATTTTGAACAATATATACATGGATGATTTTATTGATGATACATCTTTATATTGTCGGCATTCCATGTTCGAAGAATAATCGACCCTTCAAGTGTTTCAGCCGATATGTGCCCAGCCTGAGTGTTTCGGCTATTCTGTAAGGTCCTTCTCAATTTGAAGATAGTTTTTCTTGATCCAAAGGTTTTGAGATTTTTGTTTTCCTTAGGATCAAGTCTTCTGGTCGAAAATCTTCGACTTGACTCTTGTATTATAGTATTGGGCTATTCTTTGCCGATATGCAGCCATCCAAACTTGAGCTTGCTGTCGGACTTCTGGAAGTAGATCTAAATCGACTCTCTGACATTCGAAATTACTCAGCTCACCATATTGCTCGACTCTTATCGATGGCAATCCGATCTCAAGTGGGATCATTGCTTCTGTCCTGTAAGCCAAATTAAATGGTGATTCTCCCATTGCTATGCGAGAAGTTATTCGATATGCCTATAAGATTGGATATAGTTCTTCCATCTAGAAGCCTTTAGCTTCATTCAGTCAGGTTTTGAGTCCATGCAGAATCATTCGATTGGTTACCTCTACCTCTCCATTTGATTGTGGATGGCAGACTGCTGTGAGTCTATATGTAATATGATATTTCACATAGAACTCTTTGAAGTTCTGATTATCGAATTGTCGATCATTATCAGTGATGATGGTGTGTGGCAAATCGAATCTGTATATAATTGATTTCTGAATGAAGTCTTCCATCTTACTTTCAATAATTTATACTAGAGATTCAGCTTCGACCCATTTGATGAAGTAATCGATAATAACCACTATGAATTTTCTCTGATCAGATGCCGGAGGGAAAGGATCAAGTATGTCAATTCTCCACTATGCGAAGGGCCATAGTGCAATAATCGATATTAGCTGGCTAGCTGATTGGTGTTGTATGTTTGTATACTTCTGGCATGGTTCACACCTTCGAACAAGCTCAGCTGCATCTTTCTTTATGGTGTGCTAATAGTATCTTTGTCGCAGGACTTTATAGGCTAGTGATTTGCCCCCCAAGTGATTTTCACAGATCCCTTTGTGAACTTCTCAGAGTGCATAATCGACATCTGTTGGTCCCAAATACTTTAGTAAGGAAAGGAAGAACGACCTTTATAAAGATGACCATTCATCATGATATATTGAGAGGCCATCCATCGAAGTTGTTTGGCTTCTGAGGGATCTGTAGGGAGAGTCCCATCAGTCAGGTACTGAACGATCAAATCCATCCAACTCGGTTCAACAGTAAGTTGTAACACTTTATCGACTTTATCGATACTCGGCTGTTCGAGACATTCAACGAATGCCCGATCCAGTGAGTTGAAGGAAGTAGTTGTAAGTCAGGAGAGTGTGTCGGCCCGATCATTTTCAGTTCTTGGGATGTGAAAGATGTCAAAATACTTCATGGTTGATACAAGGTTCTTCACCTTCTGAAGATACTTCATCATGATAGGGTTTCGAGCTTCAAATTCACCCTTGATCTGTCCAGCAATTAATTGCAAGTCGATGAAGACCTTCGGACTGTCGATGTCAAGTTTCTTAATAATTTTCAAACCAGCTAAGTGTGCTTCATATTCGGCCTGATTATTCGATGCTTTGAAGTTGAACCGAAGGACATATTCAGTAATTATCCTTTCAAAATTTGTAAGAATGAGACCAGCTCCACTCCCTTGTGCATTAGATGCTCCGTCGATATGCAGCACCCAAGCCGATGTTAGGACAGGTTTGGGAGTCATGGTCTGTTTATTGTATCACCAGTTTCATCCTCTGATTTATTGTTTGGTATTGTGCATTCGGCGACGAAGTCGGTCAGAATTTGCACCTTCATTGACGGTCATGGATGGTATTGTATGTCAAATTCATCAAGCTTTACTGCCTACTTTGCCATTCAACCTGATGTATCAGGTCGATGCAAGATCACCTTCAACGGCTGATCTGTCAAAACCATAATTGGGTGTGCCTGAAAGTATGGGCGAAGCTGTTGAGATGATATGATCAGAGTATAGATCATTTTCTCCACTCTTGAATACCTCACTTCGGCATTGTGAAACACCTTACTAGTATAGTAGATCGGTCTTTGGATTCAATTTTCATCTTCTTGGACGAGCATCGAACTGATCGCTTCAGATGAAGTCGTCAAATAGAGATACAGCATTTCTCCGATCTTTGGTTTGTGAGTAGTGGTGGAGAGGTTAGGTACTTTTTCAAGTCTTCGAAGGACTGTAGGCATTCATCCGACCACGAGAAATCTTTCGTCTGTTGCAAAGTCTTGAAGAATGGCAAGCATCTTTCAGCCGACCTAGAAATGAATCGGCTAAGTATAGTGATTCTTCTATTGAATTGCTGTATCTCTTTCTTAGAGCTCGGATGCTTTATGTTGATGATGGTCTTTATCTTTTCAGGATTAGTCTCGATTCCTCATTGCGATATAAGAAATTCAAAAAATTTTCAGAGGTCACCCCAAATGCACACTTAGTCGGGTTCAACTTTATCTGATATCGTCGAAGTGTGCTGAAGGCTTCTTCTAGGTCTCGAACATGCTCTGAAGTTTGAAGATTTTTCACCAGCATGTCGTCCACATATACTTTCATATTTCATCTGAACTATGTCTTGAAGATCTTATTGATAAGCCGTTGGTAGGTGGCTCTGACATTTTTCAGATCGAAAGGCATCACTTTATAACAGTATATGTCTTTATCGGTTACAAAGGCTGTGTGCTCCTCATCTTCAGGTGCCATCCGAATTTGATTGTATCTGATGAAGGGATCTATGAATCTTAAAAGTCGATGGCCTGAAGTCACATCAACCAATTGGTCGATCTTCGACAGTGGGAAGCTATTTTTTGGACAAGCTTCATTCAAATCTGTATAGTCGATGCAGATTTTTTATTTTTCATTAGCCTTCCTCATTATCACTACGTTGGTGAGCTAATCAGGATAAGTATCTTCTCTGATGAAGTCTGCTGCGAGGAGTTTATCAATCTCTTCGTCAATGACCTTCTGTCTTTCAGGGGCAAAGGGTATTTCTTTGTGTCATCGGCTTGACATTCGAATTGATGTTGAGTCGGTGAGTTATTACATCCGAAGGAATGTCTGGCATATCGGTAGCCGATTAAGCAAAAATATTGGTGTTTGCTCTTAATAAATTTATTAGTTGCTGTCACTCCAGATCATATAGCTGCGATCTAATTTGGATCGTCTTCTCGAGGTCTTCTTCTTTTAATGGGATGGAAATCAATTGTTCAGTTGGTTCACCCCTCTCCTGATTCTCTCTTTGGTCTAATTTATCGACAGACAGAGAGTCTTCAGGTATATTATTTTGTGTAGAGACTAAGAAGCAGTGTCGGGCTAACTGTTGGTCTCCACGTATTTCTTCGATTTCACTTCTTGTCGGGAATCAAACTAGTAGATGGTATGTCGAGACCACCGCTCTTAATGTATTAAGGCTAGGTCGTCCGAGGATGGCATTATAGGCTGAAGAAACTCGAACAACCATGAATATTACAAGAACAGTACTCTGTAGTGGTTTAATTTTCGCGGTTAAGGGGAGAGAAATTTCTCCTTCCACAATAATAGCATCCCTAGTGAAATTGATCAATGATGTTGAGACTCTTCTGAGTCGATCAGTCGGTAGTCGTATTCAAAAAAAATTTAGTAAAAAGAACATCAATCAAACTTTCATTATCTACAAAGATTTTTTTATATCATAATTTGCTATTGTTGTCGAAACAACAACAATATCATCATGGAGAGTTTGAATTCTCCAAACATCCTCTTTCGAAAAAGTTATTACATCATTGAGTCGTCACTTTTTCACCGACTCTTCTTCAAAAGTTGCCTCCCAGTTAGGTTGTCTAGAAATCATATTGATCACTCCTGCAGTCGGTTGATTATTGATGGTCTCCTCAGTTTGCGGCTGAGGTCGTCGGTCAGCAGGAAATTGAGTTGGCTGATCTTTTCAGTACTTTTCGAGATAGCCTCATTGGATCAGGGCCTCTATCTCGTCCCTGAGCTAAATGCATTGTTCGGTATCATGATCGTGGTCATGATGGAACCGACAGTACTTCCTCCGATCACGGTTCCTCGAGGATGCCTTCATCGATGGGGGGTGCCATAGGTACTCTGCTCCTTCGATCTCCATGAGAATCTACGCATGGGGAGTAGAGAGAGGAGTATGGGAGTTATACCTGCCGTAGTTTGGCTTCGGACTCCATCGGGGTGAAGCTCGCTTATTGGAAGATGGCTGACTTGATTCGACCAGAGCTTCACTCTTCTTCTGTTTCTTCTTTTGATCTTTACCTTCTGTCTGGCATCGGTTAGAAGCAGCCTCGTTCGCATGGATGTACTTGTATGCACATTCGAGAAGTTCAGCATAGGTCCGAAGGAGAGTTTTATCCAAAGAGTAGAAGAATCTAGATCCCCTCAGACCCCTTTTCATGGCCGATATAGCCATGTCCTCATTGAGGTCTCTGACCTCAAGTGTGGCCTTGTTGAAATAGGCCATAAAGTCTCTTAAAGTCTCAGTCTCTCCTTGTTTGACTGAGAAGAGACTGTCAGATGTTCGTGACGGTCTTCGATTAGTGCTGAAGTGGGCCACGAAGAATGTTCGAGCTGCTCGAAGGAATCGATGCTTCCCGACTGAAGTCCGGAATACCAGGCCTGAACAGCTTTCCGAAGAGTTGTCGGAAAGCCGATGTATAGAAGAGCGTTGGTTGCCCCTGGATCATCATGAGAGCATTATAGCTCTCCAGATGGTCGATTGGGTCGGTAGAGCCGTCGTATGCTTCCACTTGTGGCATCTTGAACCGAGATGGGATCGGCTCGTCCAAGATGTGTTGAAAGAGAGGCTGGATAGTGTGAAAGTCGTAGTTACTAGAGGACTTCCGACTTTCCACTTGAAGTCGGACGAGTCGGTGGTCAATCTCCTGGAACTTACGTTCATAGTCGTCCAACCGTCGTTGTCGGGAGACCCCGGGAGTGGAACCTCCCGATAAATTTGAAGGAGAAGAAGAAGGTGTCCGCGGTCGTTTCCCCTTCATAATACTGTGGAGATGGGAAGAAGAGGGAGAACGCCACGAGTGGTGGGTGGCACGGTGAGAGTGCCGAGATGTAGTCGTCCGTCTCGTGGGAGTGTCGAGACGGTCGCTCTGAAAAGAAGAAGGTGATCACCGTGGAGGACGGCGGCTGTGCCTGGAAGGCACCGACTGTGTCACTGGTTGTTCCGCCGGCGGCTGTTGTTGCTGCTGGGTTTGCTGCTGTTGGAGGCTTTTGACCGTCTTTGTCAAAATATTCATCTGCTGCACAAGTGCAGCGATCTGAGCATCCATGGTGACCATAGGATGCGAGGAACTAGGCTCTGCTATCGGAGGTGGGGGAGGAGGACTTCCCGACAGGAAGAGTGCCTCGCTGAACCGGTTGAAAGTTGGACTCTGATTTTCGGTATGATCGATTGCAGATTTTCTGCCTTCCTGGCGCATCAATCTGTAGCGGCCAACTCTCTGTCGCCTGTCACTGGTGATGAGCACTTGCAAATAACGTCCTCACAGATCGGAGTTGTGTCCGGTAGGGATCCTTCGATGCTTAAGTCAGAGAGAAAATTGATGAATAGTAAATTTCTAAATGTCGAGAGTAGTAGAGCTCTGGCTCAAATATGTCTTATCGGTGCTGTTCACTTATCCTCCTTTTATAGATGATTCTAATGTAACCGTCGAGCACGTGGTTCTATTTTTATGGCGCTAAATTATCGGACTATAATTATGGAGTTAGTGGGTTGTTAATTCTCATTAATTGTCGTGACACGTAGTCGATAACCGTTCATAGAGGTTATAGTATGTGGAACAGATTGACCGACTATACGTCGGTAATGTCGATATGTGGATAGAAGGTCTGAGCGAACCATCGACTAGTAATTCTGATGTGCCGACGGTCTTGAATTGGAGGTTATTCAAGCTGTCTGCTGTTAATCGGTAGTAGTCGAATGTCGGTCGGTCTACCAACAATGAGTCGGTGTGATTTGTCCAGTCAACCGAAAATAGTCGGAGTTGTATATTCAGTCGGTCAGTCTTTGTTGAGTCGAAGATGAGGTTGGTTGATTTGAGTCGGATATCGATTAACTTACCCCAACAAACATCAATATTTCATATCGGAGATAAGGAAGGAAAGTTTGTGTATTTATATAAATATTACTAAGAAAATGTATACACTCTACGCATAAATAATTAATTGCTCGCAATCCTATAATATTTGTTTAGTGAATTGAAGAACATAAATAACTTAAAATATACATAATTGACGGCGGTCCTTTCTGAAATCAAAATGATAGGAAACTCATAATAACCAAGTCCATGATGCGTCATATATACCCTGTTAAAAACTTGATAAGTGAGAAGGGCACTTCTTCAAATAAAAGATACATAGCTCGTCAATCCCTTGAACATTTCCAAATCAGCAGTCATACATTAAAATGAAATGCAAACACATAGATTATTAAATATTTGGCAATATAAGCAAGCGCAACATCATCCAAATGGCATTCATCCCATGCCTCGCTATTGAGCGTACCCGCAATGGAGCATGAGCATACCAATCCTTGCTTCCGATAGTGTATTACTGAGCTGAAATTGTCGTCCAATACACAACTGAGTGAGTATCATGCCTGGTTTCAATCACCAGAATTAATCGTTGTGTAGTCATCTCCCTGCCATTGGGTTGCAGCGATTGCCATTTGGCCATCCAAGTTTATGGTCAATTCTTATCGAAACAATTAAATTTTAAAAGCAGCACCAATACCAGAGCAATGGCACATATGAGACACTTGGAAGAACAAAATGGGCGATTGCACATTGGAATAAATGCAATTCAAAACAAAATAACAATCTAACGCATATCATGACAGATTTTACAATTTTTTAGCTCAAACACAGAATACCAAAGTATCAAATAACAAAGAAACCACATAGCCTCAGGGATCAATGTTTAAACTCATATAAGTTCACAATGTAATCCAGTCTAGCACGATACTAACAAATTTTTAACCGCAAGCAAAGAGACATATAAGACTATGAAGATGATGGCATAGAGGATGTATTTATTAAAAATAACATTCATTCCAAAAATCTCCCTGGCAATCCAGTATACATTTTACCGACCGGCAGAGGATTCGGGCAAGAATAGATGGAACCGGCGTTAGGCCAACTAGAAGGTTGCAACAAGCAAAGAACAAAACCAGGGTTAAGAGGGTAGAATCCATCTTTTCTCCAGATAAGTGTAGGGATAAGAGGATGGCTCGGTGCCGGGTTTAGCCGCTAGACCAGGGTTCCTTAGGTCTAACTTTTTAAGCCGGTTTGATGAGTCTAGGGCTGCATTGACCGGATAACTGGGTTAAGTTATCCGTCCAAGTAGCCTAGCACGTCTGGGTCTTATCCCAGGACAAGCAGGGATAAACCCGCATATCCCCAATCCAAACATCTCTAAGCATCGGATTCTTGAGTTGATTTTAACCAAAGTACAAGATTTATAAAGTAACATCAAGGATTAGTCGGTGGAATATTAGCCTGCTTTAGTTGTTAATCTAGTTAAACTAATACTGGTATGTAGTAGCCCTTACGTCTCACCTAGGCCTGTACTTGAAGAAGTAGAATAATGGAGAAAAACAGAATAAATACGATTTGATGTGAGAGATTCTCGTGGCCGTGCTGTAATATTCTGCATTCAATAAACGCTTAGGATCGTACAAACGTCGAGTATGCTGCAAAAATGATAGGACCAAGGGATCATTTTCTTCCGATAACGTCTGCCCCTCAATTATTTAATGCAGGACTCGAAAAGAAGTCCAAGTAATCCATGATGGTTTCTTCTTGCCTCCCTTGTACGGGATCAATTTCAAGTGCCCGATAAACGAGAGTTGATTCCTCCCCGTAATCCACAAGTCGCAGTGAGTTCGCAGATCGATCGAGAGCCGCATTGTTCGACTCCATCCTGTAGACACAGCTAATAGCAGCAGGGTCAATGAGAAATAGCCTTCATCCTCGAGGAAACACAGAAGCCAGAGACTAGGCGAATATATACAGTGGAATTCACTACCACAGGCATGCATTCAGAGAGTCCAAGAGGTTTGTGAGGCCAAAGATCAAAGGTCCATTCATCGTCCGAGCATCATTCTATTATATTATCGGTATGTGGTTCGATATAATAAAAAAAATATATCGTATATCGATACGGTACAAAATATTTATATCGATGTGAAACTGGTATAATATGATACGAAATATACGGACGGTTCGATCTGATATGATATTCCACGTCCACAACCGGCCATGCCACTTAACAGTTTTGGAGTCAAATTCACATAATTTTGGAGCCTAACACGGCACAGACAGTTAACAAACTCGTAAAGAACAGTTCTCGTTCTCCGTTATGCGGGTGGCGGGCTCATCGTTGAAACAAATGGTAGAGGTTTTTTGTATGAGAATCTTGGCATTTATCATATGGGTGATGGGTCAATGGGGTCCTCGCTGCAACATTTTTGCAAGGCTTTATAATATATATCAGCAGTGCGTCCAAGAAAGGAGCGACGAGTGTTGGCAGGACACAGCTTGGATGCATAAAAGAGAAAAGGGAATAATATCTTATGATTGCCATGCCATGTGATTTACCAGATTCCTGATCCGCCCTTCTTTCCTCGAACAATACGATGAACGAACCGCTCGCCCCCCCCCCCTTCACAAAGCGATCCTGTTCCTGCCTTGTTGGTTCGGCAAACTCCAATGGATCAAACGATGATACCCTACTTAAAAAGCCCCGCGCCCCAGCAACATCGTTCCCACAAGCGCCTAAAACTAGCTATAGACAATTGGATAATTTATTCGACACAAATCCCATTACGATGGAATCCCAACGAAGGAACGCGTTATTTGGCTTGTTGCTTAGAGGTGACAAAGCATGGAAGCGCAAACAAAAGGGGTCATTCCTAGGCTAAACCTTCTTGGGGATTTACAATGTTCCAAGGAGATCTTTGGGCTGGCACCCTAAATCGATGGAGGTGGACTGCTTTATTCAGGGCATGCCTTGGGGTTCCCAGAGGGGCCCAGAGTATGAGAATTTTGTGATAAAGTTGGAGTGGATTGCATGGAAATCATCACTCCTTGGGTTCAAAGTTATTCGAAGTGGGGGAGCAAAGAGTGAGTGACCCTTTGCTTTTATCGCTTTTCTCCGTGATGGTAAAGTGGTGGTATTTGGCCGCTGAGTCGCATATATTCCCTGGCAAAGCGAGCGAGCGAGCGAGCGAGCACATGAAAGGAGAGAGGCCGTTCACGGGATAAAGCGCCATCCTTCCTTTTGCCGCTCGACCCTTGTGATTTGATCCTACCGCCGTGGCTTTACATCTAAGCATTATTACCACTTTTCCCAGCACACTAATCTACGCCTTTTGGTGCAGAAATGGGTGTACATGGTTCGAATTGGTTCGGATTGGGGGTTGACTCAGAAACCAAACTTCAGTCAATAAAACAGAATAAATCATTGTTGCAATTAAACAAAACCGAATCACTAAATGTTGCAAGTAAACAATACCAACCGAACCAAGATTGGAGTAGTTTGGGTCAATTTTCAAATCAATCTTTTTTATTTTAATAAAAAACAAGGAATTCAATTTTATTCAAATAAACCCACAAAGAACAAATGAAGAATAATCTGACGTGATGAACAGATAACGCCAATATTTCTATACCAATCTGTCCACCCCTATGCCTGCACCAACCTGCGCAGCACAACCAAAGCGAAAGGTTGAATAGGCTAGGGAAGCAGAATGGCATTGACTCGCGGACAAGGAGAGCATGACAGAGCTTGCGCTTGACTTGTTTTGAAGGTTATATGTTCGAGCATAGAGCATGTGTCATGCACATTTTATTGATCACAGGGCAAATGTAGATTTGAATTATCCTAGCCAATTATACAACCGATGAGGTCATTGATGCTTAGTTAGAAAAAAAAAAAGAAAAGAAGTGATGAGTATGTTTATGAGCAAATGAAATCATATGAAGAGGAGGCCATCATGTCACACGCATGCTTAGATGGTTCTATATGATCTTGGTAATTCAGACACCAAATGAATGACAATAATATCCTAATTTCAGATATTGACCCTGAAAGGAAATAGAGATCAAAAAGAAGAAAGGAATGGGCAAGTGCATTGCATGTGCCATTGATGATTGGCAGGCATGCACGCACAAGCAATCCAAGAGAACTGCTACTTATACAGCCAAGGTATGAGAATAGCAGTTGACCTGTATATGATAATCTGTTTTGTTTGATCTAATCATTAATGCTGATTTCTAGCATGCCTGCAATGTTTGGTTGATGATTTGGTCAAGCTTGTGGATCTGGAATAGATGAGACAGAAAGATATAACATAAGATTGATGATTTGAAATGTTTTGGATGGTGATATTTAGCAGAGAATGGTCCTAATAGATACACATGTATGCTACTTATGGTTATGCTTGGAAGGATTGGCAATTGAAATCAAGTCAGGGAAGAAATTAGAAATACATTTTAAAAAGTACATCAGCATTTTATAGTTTATGTGATGTTGTGAGGTGCACCTCAGAAAACAAAGAGTTTCAGAAGTCTTTGGCATTGGTATCATAATGAGAAAATTTGGATCAACATAGTGTGCTGTGACAAGTCTTGTACCTTCCTAAAAATGAAAATAGTAAAAGATAAACCAGGGCAGCTTTACAAGTCTAACAGCCATGGGAGCTGAATGAAAATTGTGGAGGACATAAGTCAGGTGCAACAATGACAGTTTGGAAGGTGCTGGGAGAGGTTCAGATTGTGGTTTCCTGAACAAGATTGAAACCTTCATAGAACCAAGTAACCGAGCAGGATATAGCTCCACATTACATGTTCTTTGTGATTAGCATTGTTTGCTTGCTAAACTTTTGGAAACATAAGGGAGTTTGAGACAGCAGTTACAATCAAACAAGCAATGAAGCATGGTTTTCAAGTTCAGTAAGAACACTAAACAAAAGGAGCAATTTAGTCCAAATTTATTGTGAAGGGATGCTGATAGATGCATCATCAGCATATCCAACAATCCATGCAAGGGGAACTAATGTGGAGATCTAGTACTGGAATACTAAGTAATTGATGCAGAACATGAGGGTATAACGAAACAAAACAAAAAAAAAGGAAGGAGAAATTAGGCACGAACCAAGATGCTGAGAACTTATCCAACTAGTTGGTAACGTGAATTAAATAGACATCTGTACGGGACTGTTTGAGTGATGCAGACAGGTGGAACTTCAAGAAAACCTTACAAAATAATTGGAGAAGCTGGCATTTTTAGAATTGCTATGAATGGGCAGAAATTATACTAATCCAGCAAAAACCAATTGTGGCACAAAATATCCAAAATTCTGAAATGTAGAGAATAGTACGTCTTTTTACAGTTATGCTGCTGTCTATCCTGTACATTTGAAAAATCAAAATATCTCCTGCCAGTTACCAACTCAACAACGTTCCCATTAGTTGTTCCCAATCTGTGTTGCTATTGAGGAAGATCTACTTCGACCTAACTAGCTCATCATTTGAACCTTACCGGCTATGTACCTTCCCAAGTCTGCAAAATTAGACACATTCAGATCTCTTAAGCACCAAGCCAAGAAAAACACACGCACACAAAAAAAAAGGAAAAAAGAGAGAGAGAGAGAGAGAAGAAGAAAGAAAAAAACTGATTTCAGAGTAGCCTACATGCTGAAGCACCGCTACAACTGTACGCCCATATTGCTGACAATACACCTTCTAGGTTTCTTCTTCAAATTCTGAGACCTAAAATAGAATGCCAAGAAGAACTGTATTCTAAAAGGAAAAAAAAAATCTCTTCTTGTATTCTGAAAATTATAGTTAAAATGCAGTAAAACTTTCTAAGTTAAAAAACAGTTTGTCATCTCAAATTTTAAATAAAAACATGTGGGCCACTACCAAGCATGCATAAATTAGGCACTTATCTGGCCTATGGCCCAGCACGTTTCCATCTTAAAATCCAACATATCGCAGTTTAACAATGCAAGTTACTCTTAATATAGTTAACAGAAATTGCACTTGATAATTAAACAAATCTTTGAAGTGATATTCAGGTCAGGAGCATACAGTGCACATAAGAAAGTATTCTAAACTATCAATACCTTTGAGAAGACCTGGAGCATGAGACTTCAAGAGCTTTGCCCTTTTTCCCATCATCATGAGGTTTTTCATCTTTTTCATCATCGTCATCATCGTCATCCTCAGAATTGACCTCCGCAGATGGCAATCTGCTCTGGTTGCTCATCCGTCTTGGAATAAAACATTAACATAAAAGCTCACCAAATCTTGTCAGATCTTGGAGATGAACAGTTCTTGGCAAGCTTTCAGAAAGTCTGGTTTTCTGACTCAGGATCGAGTCTTTCAAGAGGGTCAAACTTCATCTGTTCCTCATGCGTCCACAACTCAGAAACATCTTCACCCATTTCATCAAACCCCCAATGGAAGAAAGCTGGACCCAAGTCACACTGAAGTTGAAGTCTTGCCGCAGTTACATGAGAACTTATGCAGGCTACAGATCCTGGAGCGCTGCAAACACATGAGTTTGGCCTGGCTTTTCCGATCATCGCCTCATTAATATTTCTATCATCCCCTTTTACCGGCCAGACTCTGGTACCCAACCACCTTGAATTATCCAAATCTTCATTGCCTTCGGAAACATCTAGAACATGGGGTGGGTCTGTCCACTCTGGAACATCTGCCTGAAACAAGGCACCAACTCCAATGCATTTCCTGAGGGTCACAAGATGGTGTTCGTTAACTTTCAGCTTTTGAGCTATCCTTTGAGACCTCCGTTCTGGCAGATTTGGCATTCCTCTCTGTTTCTTCTGTGCTTTTGCTGAAGATTGCTTGCCATTTTCTGCTTCTTCTGGAACGTGCAATTTTAAGTTCATCATGGCACCAAAACATAACCATGGCAAGAATGCGAGAGAGAACTTTCAATGAACGCATAAATCCAGGAAAAGAACCTCCCACCATGAAGAGAAAATGCATGGGTCAACCAAGGAGCTGAAAGCTTATGAAAGAACAGAGCCAAAACTTTACTGCAGAAGATGTTCAAATTAATGCAAACTTTGATCCTGTTACTATTGAAAAAATCACAACAGACATATTTGAGCGGGATATCAGGAATTTCATCACATCAGTAGGAGCTCAAAGAATTCCATGGAGGAGATGATTTGTATAACTATAATTCCTTAAATCGATCGGAACACCTAGAGAGACACCAACTTTAGGCACAATGATTTCACATTCATGCATGCATGCAAGTACACAAATCTAAGCCTTACTGCAAGAAATGGGTACTGACATATGATAACTTTCTGCCCATACTGCTTCAAAGGGGATTTATAAATTGGATTTGTCAATCTCGAACAATGGATAAAAAATACAGGCATGCACTTTGATTAAGAACAGGATTTTATTAATTCTTTTGAAGAAATGTACTATAAACATATATTCTGCAACACCTCACGTAGTGAATATTGTGTTTCCAGGATCTTGCATTGGTGATCTCATTCAGTCATAATTAGTAAGAATTTCCACATAGAATAACAGGTGTGTTCTTGCCATCATATAAGTTTGAAAAGGAGATAAAATATCGCAAAACAACAATGTTTTTTAAATCCTCTAGAAGTACTTAAAAGAAAGATCTGTTACAGAAAATTCAAATTAATCATCCGTGTTATACTTCTCTTATGGAAGATTTTTTGGAGTCTTAGATTGAATCTCCTTTAAAAGATCTGATCCGAGCAGCTTTTCAAGTACAGATCAAATCCTTCAAAATCTTCAGAATAACAATAAGTGCATACTCATTAATCTTTTTCTGGAAGCCATGCCTAAGAATCATGGATTTCATCCTTAACTGAAATGGAAGACAACTTCATCTTTTTACAGAATATATTTACTCAAGAACTTTGGTAGCCTTATGCACATAAAAGGTGATGGCCTTGCATATGATGCACTCAGAGCAGCAACTTTGTATGCATTGTTAGGGATCCGTGATGAAACCTGTTTTCATGAGAGTCGATTGCAATCTAATTGAACTAACAATCAAATAATATAATAAATTAATATTAAAATTAATTTAAAACTTACAGACTGGAGGTGTGCATTGCACCGTCCTAAGGTGATTTCCGACCCTCGTGCGGGATCAGACTCGAGAACTCCATCCCAAGATACAACCGATTACCTCTCCTATGGGCACGACTGTAGAAAAGATGACATAGTTTCAACCCAAGAGATGAAAGATCAAACTAATAGATTAAAAAAACTTTGGAAGAGAAAGAATGATGTTTGAGGAAAGGAAGATCTTAGATCAGGAAAGAGAGGGAGTATTTTCATGCATGTTCAAATCCCTCCACCACGGGCCCAATTTATAGGCCCAAGGACTAGCTGTTTGGGCTATTAAAAAATATATTAACCACATAATTAACCAGTCTAAACGGGCAGAAAAACATTAATCAATCTAACGAGTAGGAAATTAACGGATAAAAAATAACGGGCAAAACAGAAAGTTAAAATACAGTATTTAATAAGAAAAATCAGTAATGATTAGAAAAATTAAGCAAGAAAATAAAATGTAGGCCCCGCCACACCACAGACGCAAGCGTGCGTGCGCAAGCCGAGCCAGACCGGGTCACGTACGCATGTTTATAGGCCTAAGAGAAGGGTCTTCAAATAAACTCCTTCCCAACTTTTTTTTTTCCAATATGGGACTAAACATCTTAAAGGTTAGAGGTTTTGTTGGAAATGGTTGGAGGAAATTTTGAGTTTTGAATTTCTCTCCAAAACACCAACAATCTCCTTTAAAACTCAAAATTGCTGAAACAATTAAAATTTAAAAATTCAATAATGTGAAATAATTTTTTATTGGATATATATACTATGCAATAGATAAAGTGTCTTTCATGATTTAACTTCACTTAATATTAATAACAACCTAAAAGAAATGAAGTGAACCAGATCTTCAACTATGTTCCTTTAACTCAGATTTCTACTACTACACACACAATATAGAAGCTCGTATCATAGGTTTGCACATTAATGACTGTGTGTAAATATCTTAACTATTTTATGAGAGTTTTTAGAGATTGCCTATGTCTCTAGCCGTGATCAATACAGATATTTTCACATAGGTGAAACCCTTCATGGATGTGTGTAATGTCACATCTCTAAAAATACCTCTTGGATCTCATTCAGAGATAAACTCTTCCTAACAACTACATAGGAGCACTAATCACCATAGGGATGGGCTGGAGTCAATGACTCCTATATCTGATAAACCACATGTGCTCCTTGACCAACCAATCAGCTTGTTATTACCATATTGAATCTCCTTCAAGAGATCTCCTATCACAGAGGTTGGATTTCCACTGCTGGAAGTTTTTATAGGCTAAGCCCCATCCCTCTCGATGATTCTAGAATCTTAGTCCTATTTAAGCTTTTTGTAAAGCAATCAACGAGATTAAGGTTAATTGCAACATAATTTAAAAAATAATTTAAAGTTTTCTTTTCTTCTTACAGACTTTTGTCTTACTTTAATATGTCTATTTATTTAATATTCATAAGTTTTTTATAAAATCTATTGCAGCTTTTGAATCACAATAAATAGATGTGGGAGGAATAGGAGAAGATACTAAAGGAATGTCAAATAAAAGTTCTTCTAGCCATTCAGCTTTAGAACAAGTTATTTCAAGGGCAATAAGTTCAGCTTCCATTGTACTTCTAGCTGAAATAGTTTATTTAGAAGATTGCCAAAAGATAGCACTTCCTCCAAGAAAGAAAATATAGCCAGAAGTAGATTTGACATCTAATGTGTCAGAAATTCAATTTGAATCACTATAACCCTCCAGTACATTTGAATAACCTACAAAATAAAGGGAATAATCTATTGAACCTTTAAGCTATCGGAATACTCTCTCTAAAGCAGTTTAATGAACTATACTAGGATTATTAGTATATCTACTAAGTCTAGAAATAGTATAAGCAATATCTGATCTAATCTGATTAGAAAGATACATTAAGAACCAATGATCTGAGTATACTTTTCTTGGTTCACAAATTTTCCTATGTTCTTTAAGAGATGGATGGATGGATCATAAGGAGTAGATACAGAAGAGTAATCAGAATAATCAAATTTATTAATAATCATTTGAGTATAATGAGATTAAGATAGACAGATGGAATCAGAAGGTCGAATGATCTTCATATCAAGAATTGTATCAGCCTCACCTAAATATTGTATATCAAAATGATGTGATAGAAAGTTCTTGATGTTATTGGTTAAGTCAAGATCTAGAGCAAGAATCAAAATATCATCAATATAGAGGCAAAAAAGAATGAATCGATCTTCAATTTGTTTATAATAAAGACAATTATCTGATTCATTGATTTTAAATCCATAAAAAAAAAATTACTTGATCAAACTTTTCGTGCCATTGCTTAGGAGTTTGCTTCAACTCATAGAGAGATCGAATAAGTCTACAAATTTTATGCTCCTGGCCTGGCATAGAAAAATCCTCAGGTTCCTATATATAGATCTCTTCTTCAAGATCTCCATGTAAAAAGGCAGTTTCGACATCCATTTGATGAATGATATATTTATAGATGGAAGGTAAAGCAAGCAGAACTCGAATAGTAGTAATATGGGCTGCAGGTGAAGAGGTATCAAAGAAGTCAATACCAACTTTTGCCCAAAACATTGAGCAACAAGCCTGACCTTGTATTGTTCAATGGTACCATCAGTCCTCATCTTATTTTTGAAGATTCACTTGCATCTTGAAGGTCTGTTTCTAAGAGGTAAATCAGTGAAAATCCAAATATTATTTCAATAATGGATTCAATTTCACTATTTATTGCCTTCTTCTAGAATGGAGCATCAAGAGAGTTCATAGTTTTTGATAGTGGTAAGGATATCTTCTATCAAGAAATAAAGAAGCCATCATCAAAGTATTTTTTAACTCTAATTCTCTTACTTTCCTAAGCTCAGGTTCAGGATTTACTTCTACTAGAGTTGGAAGAGATGATGATGGAGGTAAAACAGAAGAGGATGACTGATCAGTAGTTGATCTAGAAATTCGACTATTAAAAGAAAAATATTTTTGAAAAAAGTTGTATCTTTGGATTCAATGATGATATTGTAGGGATCCAGAATTGACAACAAGAAACCTATAGATGTTACTATCTAGAGAATAACTAACAAAAACAGCATCAATGGTTTTAGGTCCTATCTTAACTCTTTTTGGTTCGAAAATTCCAACTTTAACCAAGCACCCCCAAACTCGAAAATAACTGAGCCTAGGTTGATGTTCTTTCCAAAGTTCATAGGATGCCTTTTCTCTATCCTTAGATGGAATTCTATTTAGAATATAGCAAGCTGACAAAAAACCCTCTCCCCATAAGTTTTGAGGTACACCAGAACTTATTATCATGGCATTGATCATTTTCAGTAGGATTCGATTCTTTAGCTCAGCCACACCATTAGATTGAGGAGAATAGGGAGCAGTGACTTCATGAATTATCTCATTTTCTTCACAGAATAGGATCAATTTATTTGAAGTATATTCACCTCCTCGATCAGACCTTAAGATTTTAATTTTTTTTCAAGCGGATTTTCAGCTATTGCTTTATAAACCTTAAACTTGTTAAGAACTTCATCTTAGTTTCAAAGATAGGTATAGCAAAACTTAGAGATGTCATCAATAAAAGTTACAAAATAATGACTACCTACACAAGTTGGTCCTCTATTGGAATCACAAACATCACTATGAATAATTTCAAAAATTTGAGTATCTCTAAAAACTACAAGCTTGAAAGATTTTTCTAGGTTGTTTAGATTGAACACAAACTTCACACTGAATTATGATCGATGTTATTTTGGAATCAGATTAATATTAGACATTTTATTGATTGATCTAAGATTAATATGACTCAATCTTCCATGTCAGGTTTCACAAGATTCAGAAATTAGTATAAGAGATGAACTAAATGAATTTTCATTAATTTTTGAAGGAGAAAATACATTTAACTTGAACAATCCTTCAAACACAAAGCCCTTTCCAATAAATACATCTCCTTTAGAAATTATAATTTTATTAGATTCTAAGACAACCTTAAAACCTAATTGAACAAGTAGAGAACCACTTAACAAGTTTCTTCTAATGGCAGATACATGCTGTACATTTCGAAGAGTTAAAAGTCTTTCCTGAGGTAAACTTCCGGTTAACTATTCCACTTCCTAATACTTTGATAGTTGTCTCCTCACACATGGTTACACTTCCTCTACTTGATCCCTAATATGATGAAAATCAAGACCTATAAGTACAGACATGGATGTTGGCTCCAGTATTTAACCACCACTCTAAATCTAAATAGGTTAAATTGATAGAGGAAGTAAAAGAGACCGACCTAAATGATGATAGTTCTCCTTCGATCATGTTAACCTAAGGTCTAGGTTGGGATTGATTCTTCAAATTCTTCTTCTTATAGACAACCTTATGTTTTTTTCGATAGAAACACTAGGATGCGAGATGATTGTCTCGACCATAAACAAAGCAGAACCTCTCACTATCTTGTTTCTTAGGTCTTTGGACTTGTTAAATCTAAACTTTTGATTTCGAATTTTAGGTTTATCATTTTCTTTGAAATTCTTTCCTTTAGCTTTGAAATTTAGGTTATAACTTCTATAGTTTTGACCCTTAGGATTTGGACCAGGATTTTGGGATTTAGTAAGATTGACCTTAACTTTAAGCTGGTTTTTTTGATTTTTCTGAATTTCTCTAAGCTAAATTGATCTTTTGTCCTAATAGATTGAAGAATAGACCTAAGGGTTAGAGAAGATTAGGATCTTCTAAGATCATGGCAAATTGAGACCACGAGGATAGAAGTTTATCTATCAAGCATGATACTTGATAATTTTCATCCAAAGTAGATCACCCTCTATGGATCTCTTGGACTAGATTTTGGAACTGGTGAATCTGGTAATTTTTGGAACGGTGAATCTGGTCATTGATGGGTATGTTGTCTACCATTTTAAAACTGTGGAAGTCAGAAATAGTAAACCTCATAGCCCCCTTATTATCTCGAATATAGGTTTCTTCTAAAGCTTGCCAAAGTTCTTTAGAGGTATTATAGTTCCTAAATATTTTATATAGTTCATCGAATAAGCAACTAAGAATTCTAAACCTACTGTGATAATCTATTTTCAGAAGATTTAGAGTCAGTGCTAAAGAAGGATGATTTGAATGGAAATGATTTTTCTAGAGCGGATAGCAAACCTAGAGATATCAATCAAGCTTCTAATTGTTCTTGCCATCTGAAAAATCTTTTTTCATTGAATCTATTAGGTTTTATACTAGAAAATCCTCAGAACTCATGGAAAAGTATCTAAAAAAAAAACTAAGAAATAAGATTAGGAGAAAAAAGGCTAGCTACAAAAGAATATATCGAAATATTTAGTGATTCCATATCATCGATTTTTTATAAAGATTTATTATTTTTCTGTTTATTGGGATAATTGGATCTGCTCCCCTAATTCCGCATCGTCAACAGATCGCATAGATTCTATAGAGCCCAAGAAAGGAAGAAAAGCAGTTAAATAGAGAAGGTGTTGAGGGTAAAATCGTCCTTACCCAAGATTCCAAGACTTTAGATGCAACGAATCTCATCCGAAAGCTGCTATGACATCTGAAATATCCATCGCCGACCTATCATCGGCAACCGACCTTTTTCGATCTTGGATATCTCAAATATCAGCTACTGCCTTCGTACATCACTGCTCACCAACCAACGAATAGTTGTCAATTTCAACCGAACCCCTCCAATGTCATCCGACCCTTCATTGGTATTTACCACCCTGCTGTCGGTCTATTATTTCATACAAGTACAGCAAAAGGTCTAAATCCTGATAGATTCAGATAGTGACTACAAAGTACAAACCTTGGCAAAAAGATGAAAACGAGTCTATTGTTCAATCTGACAATAACAATAGAGAGACTATTAAAATGTATTGAAATCACACCATCAGTGCACTAACATCTTATTGGCTATCAGCATCTTCAGATGACTACCGATACTACATCGATTTTCGAACCGTCCTCGGCCATAAACCATCAAGCAATCTCCAATTGGCATAAAGAAGAATGACTTATCTCGCCCACTGACCTCTCCTGTCAGTTGCCGATCCCGCATTGGATTTTAGCCAACCCACTTCAGCTATTGATCCCTAACAGTTTCGACCAATTCGAGACTTCTTCAAAATTAAGCGACATCATCTGACTGAATCAGCATTATCATGACCGAAGCTGCATCATCATGGTTGAAGCTGCATCATAATGGTCGACTGTCAAATGGCCGACTGTCGAATGACGACTGCCATGGCCGACTGATATGGCCGACTGTCTAATCTACAATCACGATACTATAATCGTGGATAACGACTGCATACCACGATCGTTAGTGGGCATAAACTACCCACTAACTCCATGATTATGGTTCGATAATAGAGGTTAACTACCTTTAGTACCATAAAAAATGAGATTCCACGTGCTCGACGATTACACCCGAGTTGCCTGTAAAAGAGAAGGGAACAGGCAATAGTAAGAGGCTTTTATTGGGCTCATACTTTGCCGAAATCTACTTTCAAATCTACTGTTCACCACTCCCTGCTGACTTAGGCATCGGAGGGTTCCCGTCAGACACAACTCCGGCTAGTAGATTTGTTTTGCAAGTCGCTCTTCACCGGAATCAAGCGCACTAGGATTGGCCGCAACACTGCTGATTGCTTTTTCCATGGATAGTAAAAGATAAATTTAATGCATAACTAATATTCTGTTTTATAAATAAAATTAAATTTTTTCTTAAGAAATTAAATTTAAATAACTATTTGCAGAAGATTTCAAAAAACAAAAACTATAGTTAACAGAACTAATTATACAAAATGAAATATTATGCTAAGATTTTTGATGTATTATTAGTAATTAAATCAATCGAAATGGGATTCGTTTAGAATGTTAGGGATCCGTGATGGAATCCATTTCTCACGAGAGCCGATTGTAATCTCATTGAACTAACAATCAAATAATACAATGAAATTAATATTAAAAATTAATCTAAAATTTACAAACTGGAGGTGTGTGTTGCACTGTCCTAAGAGGATTTCCGACTCTCATGCGGGATCAGACTCAAAAACTCCGTCGCAAAATACAACTGGTTATGT
>KE505573.1:259576-279978 GCA_000441515.1 Elaeis oleifera | reverse complement strand
ATATATCACCAAATAGATAAATTAACTTTACGTTAGGCATGCACAATAGTCTTAGAACGACTCCTAAGTTTGAAAGAAGTCTTGGATTTGAACTAACTCAGACTAAACTGATTTAATAAACATGGGTTTTTATGCTCGATGATTAGGATTAAAAACTCAGAATTTAGACTGAATAAATATTTGAGTTGGACATAAATTATGGACGAAACTTTTGAAAGATCAAAGTCAAGATAAGTACAAGATTGTCACTAGCATTGATTGGGTTGCGTTATTGCCACAATATAGGCTTCATCCTTGTTTGACTCTTTAATTTGGGCTGACATAGATCAATTTTAAGGTTTAACTTGTTCATTGGATTTTGTGCCAATGATGATTCAAACACAATACTAGAGGAGCATGGATGGGGTATATAAGTTAATCAAATTATAAGCATATTATAGAAGAAATTAATGAATACAATGACATTTTGTTAGAAAACTAATGACTGGTAGGATTATCAACAATGAACATCACATATTATCAATTAACAAAGATGCAACAAAAAATAGAAAAAAATAAATAGATTATCACTTAAATTTGTATGTAATCAATTATTGATCTTTGAATTAAGAATTAGCAAATTATGTTGTACTCCAATGGTGGACCTTTTCCCCATGAGAGATGAGGTTTTGAGTTTGGATCTTGTACTATTATTTCCAAGTAGTTGATTTAGTCCATGTAAATAGGAGGTTCTTTCTAATCTCATCAATTTTTGAAAAATGAAAGAAAAGAAAGGAGTGGTTAGGTTGGGCCAAAAAATAGCTATTCACTATTTTCAAGCATAAACATAAGTAATCTATATTTCAAATCAATCAAATCTTTAATTGAAACTACATATAGAAATAATTTGGATTTAGATTGGGTCAAAGTTGACTTGGTTTCACTTGCAAGCCTAATGAAGTATATCCTTAACCCAACCCAGTTTTTTCAAGTAGTTCTACATATTTCTACAAAAAAAAAAGAGGTCTACACATCATATGTCCATGTGCTGGTCTACATGTTCATAACAATTTAATTATTTGAAAAAATTATAGCATCTAATTTATTGCAATAATCCCATGGAAATCTAAATATCATAGACTGGAGGTTCACATCCTAGCTCCCAAAATTGCTTAGGGGAAAGAAAATCTATAAAATAGAATGGTTATGCCTATGTTTGTTATCCATATATCCTCAATTACTTATCCTTTTATTTCTTCTGATTATATATGTTATAGAATGTATAAAATCAAGCATGATTATATAGGAAAATAATGCATAAATGAATAATCTTTAGAGAAAACAAGAAGGCATGGCTTAGAGAATCAATCTAACTCCAAAATATGCTTTCCGCATATTCCATGAACCCAATGCAAAAGATGAAAGAATAAGTTAAAGTAGAATTTTTGCTATTAAATCTTATTTTCGATGGTACAATTATAGATATATGTTATATCTTCCGCATAATGAATCCAATAGGTATAACTCTTTCCAAACCCATTATCTGATAAATATTCAAACACCTCCTTTGACCTTTTCAAGATTGAAATCTATAGATCACTTATAGATCAAGTACAATCTCGTATCCTCCTTTTAATTAGTCTTAGAATGGTCTAGAGTTTGCATGCATGTCTTAAGACGGTAAAGAGTGCATATTCAACTTCAAACTTATGACAACAAAATTCTAATGCATTTGCGGAATCTTTTTTTGCATCGGGCTTTAGACCGAGTCAAATTCCATGAGGGATGACAAGCTATGCTGAGCTGCGCTATTCCCTGGGTTACTTGAATCTAATAGGCATCAATGCCTCTCTGGTCACGTCCCATTCCCCCATAAATAATAAGACAAAAAAAGAGAGAAAAAAAAAATAGGGGGAGAAGAGGAGGCTACGGCCTCCCCCACATGCCTGACGCCTGCTCGATCGACCCCGAGGCCCACCGATGAAGAAGAAGAAGAGGAGGCCATAGCCTCCCATGTGCCCGATGTGCATTCGGCCAGCCTTACGGCCCACCGATAAGGAAGAAGAAGAGGAGGCTACAGCCTCCCCACGCACCTGATGCGTGTTTGGTCGGCCCCAAGTCTCGTCGACAAAGAAGAAGAAGAGGAGGCTACGGCCTCCCCATGCGCCTGACGTGCGCTTGGCCGACTCTAAGGCCCACTGATGAAGAAGAGGAGGCCACGGTCTCCTACGTGCTCGGTGCACATTCGGTCGGCCCGAGGCCCGCTGAAAGGAAGAAGAAGAGGAGGCTACGGCTCCCCCACGTGCCTAACGCATGCTCGGCCGGCCTCAAGGTCCACTGATGAAGAAGAAGAGGAGGCTACAGCCTCCCCCACGCACTTGACGCGCACTCGGCCGGCCCCAGGCCCACGGACAAAGAAGAAGAGAAGGCTATGGCCTCCCCCATGCACTTGATGCACACTCGGCCGGCTCCTAGGCCCGCCGACGAAGAAGAAGAAGAGGAGGCTACGGCCTCTCCCATATGCCTGACGTGTGCTCGGCTGGCCTCGAGGCTCACAGACGAAGAAGAAGAAGAGGAGGCTATGGCCTCTCCCGTGCGCCTGATGCACGGTCGATCGGTCTCGAGGCCCACCAATGAAGAAGAAGAAGAGAAGACTACGACCTCCCCACACACCTGACGTGCGCTTGGCCGAACCCAAGTCCGCCGACAAAGAAGAAAGGAGGCCATGGCCTCCCACGTGCCCGACATGCATTTGGCCGACCCCGAGGCCCATCGACAAGGAAGAAGAAGAGGAGGCTATGGCCTCCCCTATGCACCTGACGTACACTCGGCCGGCCTCGAGGCCCGCCGACAATGAGGAAGAGGAGGAGGCTATGGTCTACCCTATGCACCCGACACGTGCTCGACCGGCCTCGAGGCCCGCTCACAAAGAAGAAGAAGAAGAGGAGGCTACGACCTCCCCCACGCACCTGACGTGTGCTCGGCCGGCCCTAAGGCCCGCTGATGAGGAGGAAGAGGAGGAGGCTATGGCCTTCCCACGTGCCCGATGCGCACTCGGCCGACCTTGACGGCCCGCCGACAAAAAGAAGAAGGAGAAGAGGAAGAGGATATGGCCTCCCCCACGTGCCCGACACGTGCTCGATCGGCCCTGAGGCCCATCGAGAGGGAAGAAGAAGAGGAGGCTACGGCCTCCCCCATGCACCTAATGCACACTCGGCCAGCCCCAAGGCCCGTCGATGAGGAAGAAGAGGGAGGAAGGGGAGGCCGTGGGCCTACCCTATGCATCCCCCACGCTCCGGCACGTTTGGGGCCCCCTGCGTGGATGAGGCCCATCACGATGGCCCTCGAGGCCGCCTCTGCACGTCTAGCTCCCTTTGGCCGATGATGACGTCCGCATTTTTCCTTCGACCGACGATGCCTCTGTGCATGTCCTTTCGTCGAGATCCCCTCCGCAAGAGTATCACTCCCGATTGATGCCTCCTCCACATGCCGCAGCAATGCTTCCACATGCATGCCCTTCCGGCTGAGCCCACTTCTGCCTCTGCACGCATGCTCCAGTGATGAGGCCAACTTTGTTAAGGCCCCCACCAAAAAAAACAACAACAACAAAAAAGAAGAAGAAGGAAAGAAAAGAAAGAAAAAGCAGGAAAAAAATGAAGAAAGGAAGGAGAGAGCCTAATCTAGACTGATCCAAGGCACATAGTCCTAACCCAAGCCGGATAACAAGGGGTCGAGCAGAACTCATAGACCTTCAAATAAAACTCATGGTAAAAAGCTCTCGAGCAACTATCTAGTATTCTCCTTTTTCCTTCTCGTAGGACCATTGGACATCAAAGTTAAATCTGAGCAGAGGACAAAAATAAGGCCGACCAGAAGGAGGCCAACCCTCGAAGGCCAAGGATGCTAACCTGATAAGGCCGATCCCAGAAGGCCGATCCCAGAAGGCCGATCGGGGAAGTCTTCACGGAGGAAGAAGACCCCATGCATACCATCAGTAATATTTCTAAAATATTTTCAATAGAGAACTTTATTTCAAGCCTACGGGTCTTGTCTGTTCATCAATCTACAAAAAAAGCGAGGAAGGACCGGATGGCCCAGACGGAGAGAGACCAGTTGGCTCTTTTGTGCCTCAAGGGAGAGGCCCTTTCAATGGTCCTTTTTGTACCCCAGCAAAAAATCAATGGCTTTTGATCAGTCCATCAAAGGAGCCTCTGATCGGCTTTAAAAAATCAACGACCTTTGATCGGCCCATCAATGGAGCCTCCGATCGATTTGAAAATCAATGGCCTTTGATCGGTCCATCGAAGGAGCCTCTGCTCGGCTTTAAAAATTGATAGTCTTCAATCGACCCATAGGAGCCTCAGATTGACCTTAAAAATCAGCTCCCAATGAGCCTTATTAGCTCTCGACTGTGCCTCGAATTTACCCTGGGTTGCTTAAACAGGATACATACCATGATTTGTCGCCTCACGTATCTGGCACATGCAATAATTTCTTTCCAAATAGGAAAAAAAGAGGAAGAAGAAAGTTTTTGGCATGTCTTCTGCACACCTGGAGTACTTCTTCGTCCAACTCAATTTTGACTCAAACTCAGGAGTAGGGGGCTAGCGTTGGAGATATTTTGTACTAACCGAAGATGTGGAATAGAAGACTTTTAGGCCGCTCTTCTCGCCATGCATATGCTTTAAGAAATCCCCTGGGTCATTTGGACCTGACAGAGACATTAATTACCTCCCTTCTCATTCCATCCACCCATGGACATCATGTCATGGCAAAAGAGAGGAAGACGTGGAGGATAGAGAAAAGGTGGTGGAGAGGAGAGAGAGAATGCACCACATATCCATCCTTAGCCTCGGCCTCTGATCCCACGTATCCATGCATAGTCTCGGCCTTTGATCCTATGCATCTATGCTCAGCTCAGCCTCTAAGCCCTATGACGGCCTTGGCTTCTGCATTAGCTGCTGATCAACTCTTAGCCAACCAATCCTTGGCCACATCCCAGCATCGGTGCCTTCACTCAGCTCTGGCCATTGACCCCCTAGAAAGCCCCTTTATGGCTCTGTCACATCACCCCATTAATATATGGGAGTAACCATGAGTAAAGCAAGCCTCTCTCACACTCAGTTTTTGCTTATCAGCCTGTGCCATCAATAGGTGGGCCTCCCAAATACCATGAGATAACATTGTCAGGCATTATTCTCAAGGACATTTAATGGAGACAAAAATCTCTGACAATCCTGTGCTCTCCCATGACTAACAATCAGATAGTGGGCGGACAGTCTACTCTAATAGCCTACAGGTTCAGACCTAACAACCTCTGATTTTCATCTAGAAGGAGAAGCCAAAAGAAGGACCTTAAGATATATGATCTTGTTTCTCTCAAAATACTCGTTCCTTCTTCTGCTGAGGAGAAAACTGACTTGAGTGTCGGAGGATCCCTAGTGGAGCCACCTCCGATCAGAAATTTTTTTTGCACGTCCTGCCGTCGACCTGACTGCTCGACTTCAGCCATCCTGACCTCGAGATGAATTTCTACATTAATACCTAGTAATTGTAATTGCTGGTTAAAGATGATCCACAATGGTATAATCATTGCTAAATGATTATCTACGGCTGTCAGAACTGCTATTAAAAGATTCTCTCCATTGATAATAGCCATTGCTGAAATGTTATCCTTATTGATCATAACCATTGCTGAAAGATTATCTCCAGCAATCACAACTGCTACTCAAACATTATTTTTCTCAATAATTGTGTCAAATGTCCGGATTGGAACAACGATGGCACATTTATCAATGATATAGCAATGGTCGAAAAATTGCTAAGAAAAGTTTCTCCAATGATTTTTGGCACTTTTCTTAATAATTTTGACCGCTACTAAAGCCTTTGTTCTCATAATTGAATCAACATTGTTGAAGCAAGCTTCTATCAAATCTTCTAAATTTGCTAATAATTTTCTATGTTTCTAAGATATTGCACTCAATCTGAATATTTTCCTCCATGCCCATTTTTTTCTCACCTTCTTAATGAAATGAAATAATAGAGAAATTCTTTTTTCTCAAAAGACCACTTATAATAAATTATTAGAAAATCTAAAAAAACATCTTAAGGATAAAACACTCCTTACACTACAACATGCTCAATCATAATTAATATTTCAACCATAAATTTCCTGATGCCAAATTTTAAATCATTTTTATATGGCAAGCAATGAATTTTGCACCACATTAAATAAGAGCAAAGCACAAACATAATTATGTGCTAATTAATAATTAGATTTCTTCTCTTCTATTTGAGAATTCTCCATTTCCATTAGCTTCTCAACATAACTCCTTGCCTCACAAAAATCAGTTTTAACATAAAGAAGATCGACATTGGTTGTGGTTTATGCGGCCAGCATAATCCTTTGCAAGTTGTTCTCTCGCCTAGAAATTTCTTCCTTTATAGCAACATTTCTCGAGCAGCTCCGCATGTCCTGGCCCTCGTGGATTACACCATTCTTCCGTATATACTCTGGATCATAGAGGTCATTCCGTGCACATTTTTTACAGTTTTCTTGGAGATAACTGGCTTTTGACGAGTTGGACAAACCTTCTTGTGATTGTGCTATTTCTTTTTCTGAAAATCTTTGAAAAAGGATCAGTAATAATATAAAATAATAGGTGTACGTACGCGTGTGCGTGTATGAGAGAGAGAGAGAGAGAGAATAAAGACAGTGCTTCGAGTTACCGAGGATAAGAAAATTGTTTGCCAGCTAGTGAGCAAAGTACAAGGTTCAATTTACTGTTGGGCTTCTAATGGCTGGAATTCTCTCTCCATGTGAGAGAAAGCGGCATATTCCCGTGGACAGGCAGACTGAGGTGGCACGAGTCCCACGTGTTGGGCTATAAATGACATGAGACGCCGCCCGTAGATGGTGCCATCTGCTCATCACCCACCACCGCAAGCGGACGCTCTGTGGACACCACTCGCCTCGCAACAACGGGACCATGCATGCACTTACCGTCCATTTCCTTGGATTCAAGTGTTTTATTATTCATTTTTCCAGTGGACGTGGAGGAGAGATCCTGAATTCCCTATCCTTCTTGGCGGAAAAATAGATGACAATTACTTTATAGGACAAATTACCGGCATACATAGTTTAAGATTTAGGATCGTGGGGTGTTCCAGTGCAATGCTATGCTGCACTACTTCTATCCTCTTATGATCACTACAGTCACCTACACTTATATTTGTATTATATATCTAATATAATAATATTTGAGGGAACTTTCACTTCCGTCTGGCTTCTCAATAAAGAAAAAATGATCGTGGGGTGTTAACGGATCTAATAAATTATGAAGTTGATGATGGCAATAATTAAATAATATGACTAATATATATGTGCATACATATGTATATACATTGATATATATTAATCAGGAATGTTTGGGGTACCTGTTAATTCAATGCTTAACCAACCTCCTTCCATCGCGCTGATACACTGGGTCACATGAATCCTTTCATGCTACGTTGGAGAGGAAATTTTGCATGCATGAACAGCTGCCCCCATTCATTACTTATCCTATTCAATTAAACTTTGTTATGATATCACATGATTAGCTGTCATAATGGTATACGAAGTCATATCATGGGCATGCAAAGTTGATATGAATGTTTGTATCAATAGATATAGTTGGATATGCCTGCTGATACGGCAAAGTTAAGAGTAAATCAAGCATCTTGGAGTCCATTATTTACCATCATATGCTGCAAAAATAAACGATATCAACTGCCATGAAAACTGTCACAATACTAACGATAAAATCTTGAAGAATGATAAAATTAATACTAAAATATTAAATAATAACAAAGAGTATTGTAACATTATTTTTTTGCTTATCTATATAATTCACAAAATGGCAATTATGATTGGCCAATAAAATTCATATTTTGTTGCATCCATGTTTGTAGTGATGGTTACTACTTAATTAGCTATGCATGACAATAACATAAAGGAGATACACGTAGCTTCTTCATGAATAATTTTTAATATTTTATGAAGTAGTTGATGGTGCTCATATTCAAAAAACAAAAAAAAGCACTCAATATGTGCAATGATGTTTAAAGTTTTCAATGTCTAAAAAGATCTGAACCATGCTCTTCTATTTGTCTTTTATCTTGTAGATTGTAGCATCAAATCATAATGTCTCATAAGGTTCACTTTGCCGAGGGATGTGATCCTGAAGTTTTTATTGTTTCTTATGGCTTGACTTTAACAAGGCATTCCAATTGGGCTAAGATGACATGAAGGTTATTTCAAGAATCCAGTCTCTTTGTACGTCCATTAACGATGTATCTGACTTCTTTAACTATATAAATGTTGGTGTCCATGCCTTTCTAATTCGTTTTATAATGTGATGATTTTGTTTGCTAGCAACAATATCTTGGTTACATCTTTGCTTTAAACGGTCCCTCCGCGTTTCGTGTCCTCTCTTTTTTGTTGTACATTTTCCCTCTCATCTTCTCCAACCCTTCTTGTTGTCTTTAATAGGATGGAACCAACCAACGTTACAATCTCCACCTCCTAAAAAGAGAACTTTTTAGTGAGTCAAGAGCTAGCCTCGGGAGTCAGTATTTTTTTGAAGAAAAAAAGCTCGAAGGAGGAATTGGTCTTCGTGCATGTCATTTTTTGATGTACGCAGGATGATGAAAGGCCACATCAATTGTAGCGCTGAAAATAAGTCAAGGGTCACAAACTCACCGTCCAAAACTTATTGTTAGGAGTCTTATTCACCCTACTCAAGCTTCTTCAATTTTAGTATCTTTTGGTGAGGAGCTTACATGACTAGTAAATGATGGTGATATACACTGAACCTAGCTTTGATACCACTTATCAAGATCTCGTATCTTTTTATGAGTCAACGTAGAACTATGACACAAGTCATTCTCAATATCTAATCCAAGTCTGATGTAACAAGATTAAACGTTGTGCAACCTAATTAGCTATTTGATTTGGGTTGGTCCAAACATGGAGCCACTTTTAAACCAGGACAAAATCTGGATCATGCACAATGTGATTGACTCGACCCAAATATTAGCTAAATGAATTAGTGCACCTTCCATGTTTAAGAATGCATGAGATTAACTTATGTCAGCACGACAAGATTCCTTCCTAAATTTCATAGATGGATTTCTAGGATAAATTTTTTTTTGATAAAATTTAATTTGAATGCTAATTGGTCTTCATGCAAATGTTGGAGACAAGTATAAACAGGAATTATAGTTAACACAGATTCTTATTTGAATCTTTAATTAGGTTTGAGCTATATTTGAGTGATCACACAAAATAATTGTAAGTGATTACACCTTGTATCAGATCTTGATACTATTTTCTTTGAAATGGAAGGTGGAAAACTTCCATACTTCATTAGTAAAAAAAAAAAAGAATACAAGAAAAGGCAAACCAGGCTTGGACAAGCTTAGCTATAATATTGTAGATGACTAATCCTTTTCCAAAGATATTTCCATAGCCTTCCCATCGATCATTTAGATCAAGGAAGATATGTCCATCTATTTTCTCCAAATAGATCAGCAAACCACGGTCACCAATTGATCCCAAGCTAACCTGTAAGACTTTGGACTACTCTCTCTCACTTTTGACAAGGTGAGGGAACGAGTTGTATCTTTCACACAAAAGAAGGATTCGTCTTCCTTTGCACGAATCCACTGTTGGATCATCTTCTCCAATACTCCATGTTTTCCGGATCTTAATTCCTCATTCTTCTTGTTATATCAATTTACAACATATTTTATCAATTAACCCCAGCGTGAGAAGCTAGAGCCAGTGCTTTCAACTTTATAGGAGTGTTTTTTACAACTATCATTCATTTTATGTGCCCAAACGAGAAGTTTAAAGAATGACATGGAGGGAAAAAGGTAGTGCTAAAAGAATCAAATTGCATCAAAAGAACTAGTCTACATGTTAAGTTAGATTTGATGGCTTATTTTCCATCTGATAATCTTTTACTTTATTCTTCAAGTCATTCAACAAAAACTACAAGACTTGCGAAAACTAATTAAACCAAAAAGGAAATGAAAATGCTTCTTTCCCCTAGATGGTCCTATAGAAAAGGCTCTATATCCTCACTTTTCAGGAATCATCCAGATAAAAAATGGCTGGAGAAAAACATCACGAGCAAAACTAGCATTTTGGACCCAAATTAATAGCTAGACTTTCCGAGTATCATAAAGATTAGGTTAACACTCTACAAAGGGGATGTTGTGAGACAAATCTCTGCCTCCACCGCTCTTCTCTAGGAGCCTTACGTTGTTGAGCTTGGAGAGCCAGTAATCGTGGATAGGAGCCTTGCTATGGTTCCCTTCCAGCTCTTCTCTAGGCTCTATCCCTTCCTATCCCAATTAATTCAATCTTCCTCAGACCAGCCTGACTGAGATATTAGGAACCATAAGCATATGGAAACGCATCCTTGGATTCAGCTTAAGCCAGCTTTCTTCAATTGATGTAACAACAATTAACATAGCAAACCATGCACGTAACCTTCGAATCAAAGGAATTATGCCCTTTTTATATGCCCTCCCTGCTATATGATATGCTTATTCCTTCTACTTAAAATTTAAATTATTTGATAGCGATGGCTATGTCAATGTTATCCAAATGGCAAGATATTCCATAGGAAGGGACCCTTCTCTATTTCTATGTTCTTTCTTTGAAGATTTTGTGGAAATGGACCTCTCCGCCCAAGGTTTTGAGTCTATTCTTAGGACTTAGGATTGGCAGGAGAGGTAGTCAACAAACACACTGCTACACCATGTCCAAATAGACCTGGGGACAGGATGAGGTGTTCACTGAAGTTGGCCAACGACCTAGCCAACTTGCATCCACTCTGGTCCATGTCAGGCTTCGCCGACCAATTAGAAGTCGGTCAGCACCAATCCTGACCATTGTTAGTCCAAATTGCTTGATGATTATTTGTGATATATGACTTACTAAGTCGAGAATAGATCAAGTTTTGAACATGACATCAATGTGACTACTAGCCTACCTTCTCAATGGTCCATTTTGTACTGGACTAGGACCAACTCTACCAAATTGTCCTGACTTGCTCGAGCTAGTCCTATTATATCCTGATTGGACCAATCACATGGAATGCCAACTCAGTGAACCTACCAAACCACTATTAACAACAAAAGCAGCTAGTAGTTGATACATGATTCATTGGAATAACTGGCAGGATGCTATGCAAGATAACACCTATATAAGTCTCATAATTAAAACAATTAAGAATTACTAAATGCTGTCTTTGCTTTGAGGGAATAAGTCTCAAAACCAGCTGGTGATTGGAAAGAATGTTGTTAACTAGTTTTTGTAGTTGTAACTATAAGCTTGACCTTGCCAGCACCTAAAAGGTTGGCAGTTGACTTCTCTTTAAGTTGGCTTATGGCTTTTTCATGATTAATATATAGTGTCCATGATTATAAGAAAGGTTATACCAACTCATTCCCCGAAACGACAAGCAAAAATCAGATTAAGTATTGAGCTTGGACTTAGAAAACAAGAAAGATTGGGCTATTTTTTGTTTAAGTTTGTCGCAAAAAAAAAAAAAAATCATTTTTAATTACTACAGACTGAAATTAATATCAAGGTCGGAAGGAAGCCCATAGGCTGATATTTCAAAATTTGTTTGCCCTTGAAATTTTCGCAAGGTTTGGTAAAAGGAATTAATTGTGATTTGGAACATGTTCTTCCCGTGAGCACAGTTGGCTAAGATTTGAAACAGTTTTTTTCATTAATCTATTGTTTTTTTCTTGTTCTATAGTTGAGCTTTTCCTTTTTTATGAAATATAAAAGCCAATCCAAATATATAAAGAAACAAAGTTATCCAAAGAAGGGAGAGGGATTCACACCCTTGGCAGATTTTTCTTCAAAGTTGTACAGGTTAAGAAGATCGGTTGAGGTGATATCTTGTTAAAAATATTTGTGAAGAATATATATTGCTGGGATGGGAGCTGAGTGCCGTTGTTTCTTTCAAAATGCTATCGTTGTTAATTAAGCCACATGACCAAGATCTAAATTACATAAACTCAAGTTCCTTGCTCACATAGCCCATAAGATGTCGAATGGAAGCACAGCCCTAACCCTCGCTAGAATCACTTTGTTATGTCATATGCAGTTAAGCTCATATATAGAAACATCTTACTTAGGTGTATGTGTACAACAGACATCTGCACGCAGGCCTTTATTTATGTGCTATCAAAATTATAACAACCAAACATAAAAGCCATAGTAGCCGTATGTGAGGTAATCCTTGTTTTAATAATTCAATATCTATTTCTAAATCATATTTTAAATGTATTCAAACACTATCAGGTATATGAAAATATCACAGGAATGTACCGTATATCATATAATATAACAAATCTATATGCTATTTTTCTTCTTTCACGACCATATTATTTTGTTGTTACAAGTCATTATAACAATTATTAAAAGGCCGCTGTAAGTTGGAGCTGGCTTCTCTTTTTTTTAAGTACAAAATGGGTGACCATACTATTTTAGTGTGAATATAGTTCAAAAAATCAAAATACAAAATATTCTATAGGATCCATGGACAATTATCACCTTGACGCCAAATTCAATCTCTGATGTGCTCGGCAATTAAGGATGCAACTCAGTTTACCGTATTGTTCGTTTTTGATATATGTGCTGAACAGATGTCGCGAAGAAGTAGATGAACTTTCAGATACTTTGCCTTATCCTAGATCTATCTGATGGCTATGGCGGAGTCATCTTCAATAAATATCTTTTCACCTGTAACTCCTGCCTCACATGAATGATGCCCATCCAAACGGCATGAAGCTCCACTCCGAAAATAGCTAGCTTGTCTTCACTTCTCCATCCTCACCCAAGCAAACAACCACACGGGGGCGCAGAGTACCCAAATAGGTCTGCTGTAAATCATACATGATATGGTTCAGAAATGAGATAATTTATGACTAATTAAGGTTCAGTGGATCACAATAATTTGGTTCATGCACCATGGACAGGATATAGCCATAATATCACTATTTCTCGAGGACCTTCTAAATATTTGCAGTTGTCATTTCATCTCGGAGGCCAACTTTTTTTTCGTTCAATTTTGTTATGCAAGTATGGTTACCTTCGGGGGCACATGTTTTTTTTTTTGGTACAATATTAACAAAACTCATCCTTCCAGAGGCAAGCAAAATTATTGGTATGACGTTCTTCGCACGAACATAGAAGAAGCACACATACATGCCTGGGGACCAAGAATGATTGGGTTATGATGCAAAACCCATTTGAAAAGTTATGGGCAGCAGCAAGTTCCCAAACGCAAATGAAGGCCCAAATATTTTAAACAAAAGGGTTTTTTTTTTTTTTTTTTTTGGAAAGGAATTAAGCAAAAGGCTAATATCCTATTCAAACTATACTTTGACATTTTTCTCAAAAAGATAAAATAATATATTGAGATTTAAAAAGGCCTACTCAAGCATGGTGCACTATGACCATAGTTTAATCATCCTTTAAAAGGTATCTCTTATAGACTGTTTAGATATTCCTACAAGAACATAATGTTTGAATAATGCCTGTTGGCCTGCCTAGCTTGCATCTTCAAAGACTACCAAAGTCCTAACCTAAATTTCAATCTGTGGGCATGTTACTTTGCAGGAAGAAAAGATTCATGGAGGAGTTCCTTTTTCCTTCCCATAGAATTCAAGGTAGAAGAGTGTTGGGTTGATGTAGGCTATACCCAGATAGACTTCTCAGTTAACGAATCGAGTAGAAAGTTTAGGCAAAATCCTACCCAATTGTCTAAACAAGTTTTTGGTGTTGGAAAGTAATCGGTACAGCTATGCTTTATATGCAAATGGAATCCAAAAATCCTTGGACTGATAAAATACATTATATAATTAAACATAAACTTATACCTGGAACAGTATGCATGTCAATCGTTATACTTCTAATGGTAGTTGAGATTACAAGGGTTTTGTTTGTATCTTTCATATGAAAGAACAATCCTTCCTTTTTTTTCATAACATCAATCGTTGAATCATACAATATCCACTTCAAGATCTACATAAATAGATGAAAAAAAAAGATTAAAATGTTTTGAAATTTACGTAGGATGCAATCCAATGGTTGATGTTGTTAAGAAAAAATAATTAATCATTTTTTATATGAAAGATACAACCGGATCCGAATTGTTGGGGTCTTTTCTGTGGGGATGAGGGTGGGGTGAGGTGGCCTCGAGTAAAACGGCAGAGACGAAGACCACGCAACCAAAATACGCGGGTATCCGACTGGAGCAATGATGGCCACAAGACCTAGAGGCAATGATGGCCGCAAGAATCAAAAGCCCATTTCTCCAACCCACGTAACCAATGTGGACATCACACTCGTTGGGTCCACCGACAGCGGAAATGCAAGATTGGACGCACCAATGGCCCTTTCACACTGGCGATAGACACCTTGGCCCCTCGTCGACCTTAGCCTGGACCATTCAAAGACAAGCGGTATGCCGCATGAACGAGCATTGATTAGGGTTGACAATTGGATGGAGTTGGATGCGAGTAGGTGATCAAAATTTATTGATCTAAATCCGGTCTATTTATTAAATAAATTAAAATTTAAATCTGAATTTAAATTATTTATTAAATAAGTAATCTAATTCGATTTTATTAGAATTTGATATCTCGAGATCCGATCCATACTGAGCCCACAATGAGGTCCAAGATGACGAACGGAGTCCAACGAGCCTAAAATCAGTCCAAACGGAGTCCGGATGAAGAAATTACGCTCGAAAGAAATGTGCACGGAGATTGGAGCAGCGGTGGGCCGGTGGAGGCCGGCGACAGTTTGGGCTAGGCCCGGCAGCCGGGCCAGCAGCATGCTAGACTGCGCCCAGGCCCAGCGCAGGTGCGCATGATGGCCGGCCCAGGCCCAGCACAGGAGCAACAAGGTGCGGGCCCAGCATGCGGCTGTCATCGTGGTCCATGATGGACCGCGGTCCATGGGGATCCGCATAGATCGAGCGGACGTTGTTCCTGAGTTTCTCACGGTCCACATGGATCGAAAGGTGGTTTCGCAGTGTTTTTTCGCAGTCCAAAGTGTTTCTCGTGCATCGGGCGGTCTGTTGTGCGATCCGACGGCTCTTAGGGCATTACGGGTTTGATCTAACGGCAGGATGTTTGATCATCATGATCAAGGGGCATGCAGCACGCGATGAGATGTGATATAACAGCCCAGGGATGAGCTGATCGAGATCTGATGGTTCAGAGGCATGTTCGGGTGATAATCGGAGTGCATATTCGATCAAGGCTCGGATTCAGGTCTTTAAAAGGCCTGTGGCAACAAACAGAGAGCGCAGTTGTGGTGTGGTGAGTTCGGCGGAACTTGAGCAGCAGCCATGAGCAGAGGCAGCAGCAAATTCTGAAGAGGTGCCGACAGAGAGCAAGAACAGGGGCTTCAAGCAAACTATTAGGTAGTGGATAGTGATCACTTCAGGACTTCACGGGGTCTTCCTAGAGAAAGAGCTTTTGTAAGAGAGAGCTTCTTGTGAGAGAGAGATTAGGTGTATAAAGGTTGAGGGTATGATCTCCTCTTATAATTTTTCTCTTTTTCACAGTGAAGCTTGCATGCCCCATGGAGGCGAGCCTTTTGGCTGATTCATATTTGATTATTTCTATTTTGTTTCTTCTTTTTCCTGCTGTGACACGTGGTATCGAAAAGATTCTGTGGAGATGGTGTCCTGGCCAGATATCCCCAACAAATGATATTAGAGTGAGGTAGTATCAGGGCGCAAGTTGTGACGGTGGTGAGCAAGATTGAAGATAGAGAAGACAGACTCAATCAAGGTGGAGATTAACAAGTTGGATGGAAAGAGCAATTTCTTCTTATGGCAGGCAAAAGTGAAGGACATGCTCATCTAGCAAGAGTTGATCGACACTCTCTTATACGAGAAGAAGCCGGACACCATGGAAGAGAAAATCTGGGAGCGGCTACAGATGCAGACGGTGAGTACCATCTATATGTACCTGACATATGAGGTGATGATATATGTATTTGATGAGACTTCTCCGACGATGATGTGGTCAAAGCTCGAGGAGTTGTACATGACGAAATCTCTCACCAACACTCTCTTCATCTGGAGACAGTTCTACCAGCTGTAGATAACTGAGGGATAGAGCATGCAGGAGCATCTCAACCACTTTCAGAAGATCCTCATCGACTTCCTCAGCATTGGCGAGAAAGTTGAGGAGAAGACCAGGGTGCTGGTCTTGCTAGCGTCGCTTCTCCCTTCGTATGAGTCCTTGATAACTGCTTTTCTAGTGGGAAGAGCACCATCAAGATGGACAAGATCACTGCGGCGATCTTCTAGAATAAGATTCTCAGGAGAAAGAACCCAGCTTCGAGCTTATGTGGTAGTAGCTCAGCTTTAATGGTTTTTGGAGGAGCAGGAGACGGCAGACGGAGTGGCAAAAGATTGTGAGGTGAGCGGTCCAAGTCTATGGTGAGGGACTTGAGCAAGATCAGATGCTACGGGTGCGACGAGTTGGGCATCGTATCAGAGATTGCACACAACGAAGAGATTGGATGAGGGCTACTGTAGCGATAGCCAATAGCGAGTCAGAGGATGATGTTCTCGAGATATCTGATGAGGTATCTACTTCTTCCTAATGGTAGATTTTAGATTCTGTATGCACCTATAATATATGTTGCAAAAAGGAGCAGTTTGACTTCCTAAAGAACAGCGAGGACACTATCTATCTGTCGGATGGATCGAGCTGTACGATCAGAGGTATTGGGACAGTCAGCTAGAGGACATATGATGGTGTAGTGAGGAGATTGGGGGAAGTCCGATACACATTCGATTTCAGACAGAATCTTATTTCACTGAGCAAACTAGATTCGAGAGGCTACAGGATAGTAGCTGGTGGAGAAATCCTGAAGGTCATGCACGGCGATAGGATTTTTTGGAGGAAAAAAGAGGACAAGAGGATATTACTACCTGATTGGGAGTCCAATGCGAGGTGGAGCTTCAGGAGCCAGAGGGAACCCAGAGTGAGGTGGAGCTCCAGGTGGAGCTGGATCGGGCATGAGACGTGAGACTCGAGAGGATGAGAGGCGATATCGCAGGGTGAGATTCCTATTGCCACAAGAGGATATCCCGAGCAGGTCTCAGATCAAGAGAAGCATAGCATATGATAGAGATGGGATGGAGCGACCTGGCTCGACTCCCATGTTTGCCCATCCATGATCAACAGGCGATTACCCCAGGGCATGGAGATGAGGAGATCCAGAAGCTCTCAGAGTTAGGAAGAGGCCGAATATCGAGTCGAGATATAGATTGTTAGAATTTGATGCCTTGAGATTCGATCCACACTGAGCCTACAATGAGATCCAGGATGACGAACGGAGTCCAACAAGCCTAAGATCAGTCCAAATGGAGTCCGAATGAAGAAGTTACGCTCGAAGAAAATCTGCACAGAGATCGGAGCAGCGGCGGGCCGACAGAGGCTGACGGCAGTGCGGGCCAGGCCCGACAACTGGGCTAGCAGTGCGTTGGGCCTCGCTCAGGCCCAATGCGGGCGCGCGCGATGGCCAGCCTAGGCCCAGCATTAGAGCGACAGCGCATGGGTCCAGCGCATGGTTGTAATCACGATCCACGATGGACCGCAGTCCATGGAGACCTACATGGATCGAACGGGCATCTCTCCTGGGTTTCTCGCGGTCCATATGGACCGAAAGGTGGTTTCACAGTAGTTTCTCGCGGTCCAGGGTGTTTCTCGTGGACTGGGTGGCCTGTTGTGCGATTTGACTATTGGATGCTTGATCAGCATGATAAGGGGGCATGAAGCACACGATGAGGCATGATCGACCAGCCTAGGGATGAGCCGATCAAGATCTGACAGTTCAAAGGCATGTTCGGGTAATAACTGAAGTGCATATTCGATCAGGGCTCGGATTCAGATCTTTAAAAAGCCTGTGGCGGCGAACAGAGAGTGCAGCTATGGTGTGGTGAGTTCGATAGAACCTGAGCAGCAGCCACGAGTGGAGGCAGCAGCAAATCCTGGAGAGGCACCGACAAAAAGCAGGAGTAGGGGCTTCAGGAAGACTGTCAGACAGCAGACAGCGGTCACTTCAGGACTTCAGAGGGTCTTCCTAGAGAGAGAGCTTTTGTAAGAGAAAGCTTCTTGTGAGAGAGAGATTGGATGTACGAAGTTGAGAGTGTGATCTCTTTTGTAATTTTTCTCTTTTTCATAGTGAAGCTTGCATGCCCCATAGAAACGAGCCTTTTGGTTGATCCACATATTTGATTGTTTTGTTTATTTTTTTTTCTTTCTACTGCGACATGTGGTATCGAAAATGTTCTGTAGAGGTGGTATCCCAGCCAGACATCCCCAATAGATTTTTATAACCCATGTATTAAACATGTTAAGTTGGATTAAACATATTAAATTGGATGGATTAAACAGATCAAATTAAGCAAGCATTAAACAAATAGATTAAATGGCTAAGATATGATTTGACCCTGTCAACATGGATTAAATGCATGAAAGATCTAAACCTGAATCTAATTCATGTAATAAACAAGTCCGGAACGGTTAACCCATTTACGAGCCAAACTCGTTTATGTCAAATTCAAATTTTCTTAGGATGGATCGTTTGTGGTTGAATAAATGTATCGGATTATAAATTACCATGCTTACATTGGTGCTGACAAGCTCAGTAATCTTGAGATGGGTTGAATCGTAAATTGCCAACCCTAATATTGATACCAATGTTCGGGAAAGCAACCCGGCTCCACACCAATTGCATAGACAATACGCCAACAAGCTAAGTTGGTCTAACAGGGTTGCTGGAGAGAGATAATTGCATGTCTGACGTCCCTCAACAACGGTGATAACTCGACAAGCTGTATAATTTTGGGCTCTTTCCCGGTGCCGCGAGATATAAACCGTTACATGCAAATTTATCGATAAATATTCTAAGGATTTAATAAATTTATATAATAATAATAAATAATATATAGATATTAAAGATGGTATTCCATGTTGATACGTAAATTATAAGATAATTTTCGTAATATCACATATCAATTTTTTTATAAATTTTAATAAAAATAAAACACAAATAGAATGATAAAAAATAAAAATATTTAATTTATATAATAATAGTACAGCGATATATGGATATTAGGAGTGGTATTCCATATTGATACATAAAATTATAGGATAATCTTCCACAATACTACATGTCAAATTTTATTTTTATTTTTTTATTTTTAAATAAAAATAAAAGATAAATAATAAGATAGAAAAAATTTAATTATTATCTATCTATCTATCTATATAATAATAGTAAAGCCATACAAATATTAGGGGTAGCATTCCGTGTTGACACATAAGATTATAGGATAATCTCCTATAACGTCACATATTAAATTTTTTTATATATTTTAAATAAAAATAAAGTATAAATAATATAATAAAAATAAAAATATTTAAATTATTATAATTCAATTTATTCTAGCAAGGAGAAGAAAATAAGAAGTAGACAGAGTCGCAGTCGTCAAAAATCAGAACCTTTTGTCCTCCTACCCCACCGCTAACGTCGCCTCTGAAGCTTGTGTTCTCCATCTATCCTCTTCAAAAAATTGAATCTTGATGATGTCGATCATGATGGAAAGATAGAGGAAACTCCTCAGAAGTAAACGAAACAATCATCTGGATCTGACTCCATGGTGCCCAAGTCTCCATCAGAAGATGCCAATGATATTTTCGAGAAGATGAAGAAGATGGAGCTCATCCCTAATGTAGTTGCCATACTTGATGGGCTCTGTAAAGATGGATGAGGATATGCCGAATGCTTTTAGCTATGCAGTTCTGATTCAAAGCTTGTGCAAAAAAAAAAAATTACGAGGATTCTATTGAGTACTGTATGGAGATATTGGCTGCCGAATATTTATCAAATGCAGTAATTTTTACTGGTTTGGAGGCAATCTTTGAAAAAAAATTTCTCAAAGATCCTTTTGATCTCATCATGAGATTCATTGGTAAGAACAACTTTTAATGTAAAATATTATTATTATTATCAATTAAATCTTCGTAATGTGGTGGTTGAGTATTAGTATTTGTGTGTATATATATATATTAAAATAGAGGCATTAGCCTCCGTTCGCGGCATGTTAACCTTCTTCATCTGACACATGTATAATAATCTGAGAGACTGACCGCTCGCTACATTCATCAGCCTCCATGCACCACACTCCCACCTAGGCCTGCAAATGGGTCGGGTCGGACCGGATCTTGAGTGATCCCGACCGACCCAATTTCTTGATCGGGTCTTGATATTGGACCCATACCCATCCCAATAAAAATCGGGTCGGGTCGGGTCGGAT
>KE505573.1:112970-137177 GCA_000441515.1 Elaeis oleifera | reverse complement strand
AATTAATTAATAAATATTTATTTGATAATCTTTATCATAAGCTTGTACATCTTCTATATCGAACTTCTATGTTATGATGAAAGTTCTTAAGACTATTATAAATCGATAAAGAGAATTTATCGATTCATCCTTAAATGAGTTCGTGATTAAATGATATGCTATTACTAAGATGATAGACATATCAAGTGTAGGTCGTTATATGCCATATAAGTTGGTTGTCCTCTTAATCGAGGAGCGTGGAGACACTGGTATGGCATGCAAGTGAAATATAGGAGTACATTTCACTAAACGTGACCAACTCCAGAGTACTCTGCTGTCAAGAGTCACTCTGAAGGGATATGGGTATAAGTGTCCCTCCGATCTGAGATCACCTCGGTGACTTGCAAGCAACTCACTGTGCTTTGGTGCCAAACTACCTGAATTTTAATTCAAAATCGAAAGGTTTCTGGGCACAGTCAAATACTTGTTAAGTCGGTGTGTGAGTCAAGATAAAATTTATCACTCTAAAAGATTGGAAAGAATGCTTTGTGTTTCAATTTAGTAAGACCTTGGCCAGGACAGTCCTTGTGAGGAGTCACAAGATTTATTAGATTGAGACACATAATGGATGTACTGTTAAGAGTTAATAGTTTAAACTCTAAATCATCCTAGCATCAAGGGTCAAAGAGATGAATTATATGGTAATTATATTCAAGTATGTTCTTGAGTGTTGCTTTGCATACATTCGACCTATCCGAACGTCGGGTACCATTGCTAGATGGTTACTCCGATTGGTACAGGAATCTGTTCCTGTGCTATCAGTTTAGGTTCGAACCTATGGGGTCACACACATTAAAAATTTTCTCCGATCAGATGGCTAATCTGAAGAGTCCTACTGGACTGAAACTAGTGAAGAGTCCCATAGGATGGAAACTCTGCTGAAGAGTCCCACTGGACGGAGACTCTGATGAAGAGTCCCACTCGACTGAGACTCTATCATTAATGGAAGATTAATTAGTGATTAGATTATTAATTAGCTTAATTTAATTGAGTATTAAAGTCTGGATCAAGTCTGATTGAATTGGATTCAATCAGGTCAGGTCTGATTAGGTTATGAGATGACCTAATCGGTAAGGAAGAATTGATCCTGATTTGATCGGATCTATGACTTAATTAATTTACTGATTTGATCAGATTTAATTGAGATTATTAAGCTTAATTAGATTAGGTTTATCATATTTATTTGAATCTAATTAGATTGGATTTAAAGAAATCCAATTGATTAAACCATAGAGTCCCAGATGAATGGAACTCTCTCCCTTGCGCCGTCCCTTCTCTCCATGCCTTCTTTCATCGTATAATTGATTTGTGTGCTGAAAAATTTATGCCAAAATCTTTCTTTTCCACCCATTATGGATAGGATTTAGTTGGTTTTAAATTGAATTCAAAAGGTTTTAATTTAACCTAAAATCCTATTCCTATCCTTCCACATGTTGGCTCCTTGTGAAGGCGCCTATTATGTTCGACCAAAAGAAAGTATTTTTGATTGTTTTCCATGTCCAAAATCCTCTAGTAGGTCCCTCTTTAAGTCAGATTAGGGTGAGAAAAGTTAGAGTTAAACTAAAATTCAAAATGGTTTGAATTGCAACAAACTCCAGCTCTTATCCTATCTAATTCCATTTGTGTGCCAACCATAAAAAGCCTGCATTTTTGTGTGCCAACCACTCTCTAATTTTTACCATGAGATACCAGAGGGAAAGAGGGGCTGAATACCTTTTTGGGGCATGAGGTTTGGGTGGACTTCTATCTTTTTGGCATGAACAAAGGAGGAGACCGACCTCCTCTCGGGTGAGAGACCTAAAACTATTCTAGGATTTCTGGGTGAAGAAAATCCAAAGAGAAGAGTATCTTTATCTATTTTCCTCCATTATCTAGCATCCTCCTCTGATTTATCTTCAATATCGAAAAGGTCTGAGGCGATCGAAGAAGGAGATCAAATCAGATCTGCCATCAGAAGTCGACTGCGTGAGCTAGCACTCTCCGAAGGGCTGATCGGTTCGAGGGCTTCATGTGGACCATTTGTAGAGGCCGGATGCTTGTGCAGCTGCGAGTGGCCAGAGAAGACTTTTAGATCTACATTTTCAATTGTAGAGTTGGACTACCCACGCTCAGGTATTGGATTCGAAACCCTAATAGTAGTAGATTATATCTATTGTTAAATGCTGATTTTTTTGATTCACATACTTGTTATTTTAAATTCAAATTTTTATGCATATAAATTCATATCATAGATCTATTTGTAAGAATTTTAAGATCAGATCTTATGCATGTATTTATAGATTAAATAGTTTAATCTAATATTTTTCACTGTAAAATTTTTGAAACGCATGCATAAAACCCCTGCGCATCCCAATATTTTTATCATGAAATTGGTTTCTAAGATAGAGGGGGTGTGAAACAGAAAAGGGTGGATCACTTTGTGTGACAGGAGGAAAATTGTTTCCTATTTGGGCGTGAGTTTCAGGATGGGGTTTAGGGTTTGGTTTTAGATTTTTGTGAGAAGAAAAAATCAAGAGGATCTTGTTCTATACTTCCTACACCACCACCTTCTCCTATTGTTCCATCCTCTGATCCAGAAGATTCCGGGTGATCCAAAAGAAGGAGCACAAATCAGCCATTTAGTATCTTTCGCACGAGCTAGCACTCCCGAGGAAGGATGATCGGATCAGGGCTTCAAGTGGACATCCTGTAGAGGTTGGACGCACTGTGCGGCTTCTCGACAACAGAAAGAATCTGTTACTATATTCATCAACAGTGGTGAACATCAACCCGCACTCTGATAAAGAATCTAATCTCAATAGATAGGATCTGCTCCTGATTAGAATGTTGTTTCAGATTCGATCTGCTTGCATAATTGATATGATCAATTATTTAATTTCAGATGTTGCATTTATTCATGTCATATGATCTTTGTTTGGTAGTTTTTAGATCAGATCTAGAGCATGGTAATAGATTAAAATATTTAATCTGTAGTCTTCTACTAAAAATTTGAAATACATACTTTGAATTGCCGATTTTCCCTTCACAAGAAAGAGAAAAAGTCATCTTTCTTTCCTTTCTTCTTCTTCTTTCCTTTTGCCCGTTCTTTTCTTTCTTTTTGGCAGAATAGGGGATTCATGTTCCCATTCTTTCCTGGAATGGAGGCCATGACCGGCATGACTATGGTTGATGGTAGTCAAGGCCTCGGTGGCGCAACCAGTGGATCCATTCCTAACAATCGATAGCAACAAATACCATCAAAAATCAAAGAGAAAACAATACAAAATACGATTTGTTTCCTCAAAAACTTTAAGACAATTGCTGGCCAAACTCAAAAAAATCTAAGGCCTTAGGAAGAGAGAGGAGAGGGTTAATCAAAATTTTTCAACATCTTATCTATCTTTCTAGTGGTGGTTCGACCACAATGGCAATGGAAACCATTGAGCGAAAAACTCGGCAATCTCGACGAACTCCCATCCAAACTTGGCTCTTCCAGTATGGGATTGAAGGGAGAAGTCGGGGGCTATATAAATAGGATGATGAGGGATGAATGCTTCTAGATATCAAAACCTTCTAGCAAAATAGGAGGAAGAAAACTCCCATCGAGAGTTTTATATTCTCCATCGAAGTTTCTCTTTTCCAAACCACCCCCGCCCCAGCCTGATGCTTTAAAATTTGTGCACCCTATATTGGGCCTTTTTTGGTGGTTGGACCAGCCAAGGGGACCAGGCCCATTGGGTTTGGATTTTACCATATCATATACATTTAGTAGAAATAATCATATATTGTAGGGTTTCTTCCAATTCTTCTAATAAAGAATTTGATTAGAATTTGTTCAAAATGTTTATTCAACTGGCATGCGTGTGACAAAATATCAAATGCTTTTAGAAAAGCTTGGTGGAGTTTTCTTACATTTGATCTATGATTAAGGAGCAAAGTTGGTAGGTTCTTAACCTTCTAACTTATTTCCATCATCTATTGGTTTGTGGGTAGTCTGAATAAATTAGGATCATAGATAAAATTTAAAAGCATGATATTTGGTTTCCAAAGACTCCTTTGCCACATGAGATTTCTAAATCTGCATGAGATTGCTCATGAATGTCTAAAAAAAACCATAAATGAATTGCTTTGATAGAACACAGAAACCATCTTTTCCTTGGCAGCCAAGCTTGGTTTGTCTCTTGCAAGAGACCCAGGTATTCCTCTCTCCATTGTTTAGGAAATAACTAAAAGAGTATGCCATGCATTCCCCCTAAATTCTTAAAACTTGAACCATTCAAATCCAGTTCATTGAGGAGATTTGGTTCTTTTGGGGGCAATGCTAGACACATGTCTGTATGTAAATAAGGAAAATGTCTCATAAATTGCTGATTAGTTAATTGTACTCTTCTGTAAATGTGTGATGTTTATACAAAGAAACATCCAAAATGGGGCGTTGAAAAGTGCAGACAAAAGCACACCACTGAAATCATCTCAAACATCCTTAACAGGAAAAAAGATAAACTCCTCATCAACACAAATAAACAATGGGCTAGCAAACTATTTTAATGGCACCATGGGCTCGATATGTAGTCATACAGAAGGAGAAGGCACAACCATCCTAATGCCAGAAACATACATTTTCAGTATTATTTTCAACTCTCTAAAAGCTTGTGAATAATCTTCACAACACGCATGCGCACACAAACACCAACATACATATTTGTAGTACATGTATACATATATACATATGTATGTATCTACCAATACCTTCTCAAATCAGATTAAACGGGTTTAATATGTTAAATGGATTTTTAACAGATTAAATGAATTTATTCATTTTAGTGGGCCACTCATTTTTAGTGGGCCACTCGAAGAAATATCACCTCCTTGAAGTTTATTCTCTACTCCTACGGACTTCTGATTGGATTGAAAATCAACTTTGAAAATTCTACGGTTATTGGAATTGGGATCACGAACAAACATTGAGATTGGATTGCCAACATTCTGGGCAGCAGGTCTGGAGAACTCCCACTCTGGGATTACCCCTTCGTTCAGGGCGCCTCAAGGAAAATGACTGGGCAATACTAGCTGGAAAGGTCTCAAAGAAGATTGCATCATGGAAAGCGAAGCTGCTATCAATTGCTGGACGAGCAACCCTGCTCAATTGAATTATTTCGCCAATCATTGCCTACTGGATGTCCAACTTCAGTATTCCTTCCTATATCATAAGAAGACTAGACAGAAGGCGAAGGGCTTTTCTATGGTCAAGTGAGGATACGACCAAGAATGGCAAATGTTTGCTAAGCTGGAATCTAGTATGTAGGCCTAAAGAATAGGAGGAATGGGTATTACTAGTCTAACTATGCTGAACAAGGTATTACTCTATAAATGGTGGTGGAAACTGTTTAACAACTCATGTAGAGATTGGAGTTCATTAGTAGCTGCAACTTATCAACAACATGGGCCTCTTACATTAAGCACATCCCAGCCTCAACAGCAATCGTCTCTTTGGAAGGCACTTCAAACGATTAAACCCTTGTTTAAGGCTTTGGTGAGATTTCAGTTGGAAACGGTTTGAATATTCTTTTGGAATGACTCGTGGTTATTTCAGGAACCCATACAAGGCAGGTTCCCGTCCCTGTTTCGCCTCTCCTGCTCAAGGGCCATCTCCGTTGCCGAGGACTATAATCTCTATCAAGATTATGATTGCTGGCCTCTCACAACTCCAACACATTGCAACTTGGGGCTTCAACAACTGCGGCAAGCTATGTTCACATTAGTGATTTCGAACAGAGCTGTTATACTTGGAAATGGTTCCAAACCAAAACTTTCTCCACGAAACAATGCTACCACTTTCTCTTGGATGGGGGAATCAAACCTTTCTTCAGCACAATTGTTTGGAAAATCAATGTTTCCAAGAAAATCAAATATTTCACCTTTCTCTGTTTTCACGACAGAATTCAAACCAAGGCTAACCTCATCAAGCACAAGGATGGAAAGGCAAAGACATTTGCTCTCTTTGTGGAACGAATTCAGAAACGGTAGAGCACTTGTTCCTTCAGCGAATTCAGAATCGGAATGGGAATGGCCAAATCCTCCGAAGCATTTAGTTCGTGACCAGGATCGGAATCGAAATTGGAATTGGAATGAAAATATGAATCCATAGAGGAGACTAGGGATTGAGTTCTATATAGATTGAGCCATTCCCATTCCACCTTGGAATCGGAATCGGAATCGGAATCGGAATGGGACTCCTCCCAACCAAACAATTGGAATGGGAGTCATCCATTTCGATTCCGATTCCAGACCTCCACTCCCTCGTGTCCATTCTCAAGGTCGGTCTGGACAACTCTTCTGCAAAACCTTCGTTTCAAGGATCTCCCACAAAACCAATTAGCGTTGTGGAGCATATGGCGTTCAGGTGAAAGCACTTGGTCTACTCGGATAGGTTTAGATATTTTAGTCACAACAGCACAATGGATCCTCTGGAAAGAACGCAACAAACGGTGTTTTGAATTTCACGCATTCTTACCCAAATATGTGGCCAAGCAAATTGCTAAACTGTATTTGTCATGGGTTGAAACAGGACAGACGTCGACTGCACGAAGACAGAGAAGGTAACGAACAACATGAAAGATTTACTGGATGAGTCATGATCATTGCAACACAGCAGCAACCAATTGCAGATGACCTGTTACTTGCTCAACCAGGCAGTTAGCATTTATAGGAAAACAGGCGTCCGAAAGCGCCTATGTAATTTTATCCCCTGTTTTAATCCCTGTATGTTAAGAAATTCAGACCTCTGAAATCTCTGCTTTCTCTCTGCCTATCTTAACATAGACTACACAACCTACGGCATTTACTCTTATTCTTATGAATGCATTCTGATTTGGGCTTTCCCTAACTCATTACCATCAAAAAAAAAAAGATTAAATAAATTTAAATATATGAAGTAAAGTGGTTAATTAGGTCGGATTAAATCAGATAAAAAATTAGTTAAGTAGATTTTAGATGGATCGAATAGATCCTAAGTGGATTAAATGGATTGGGTACCCAATTATTAATGGATTAAAATAGGTCAAAGATCTAAATTTGAGTCTAACCTATTTTATAATAGATTTAAATAGAGTGAACTATTTATGATTCAAATCTATTTACCTTAAATTTGAATTTGATTAAGAGAGATAGTTTACAATTGGATCGGTAGGTTCGAACATAAAGTTCCATCTTTGTGAAGAGAGGAACAGTAATGAAGAACCTGTTACTGTAGATTATAGAAGCCATGAGGTAGGATCACTAAAATGAAAAGAAAGATGTAGCAGCTCTTTACTAAGCTGGGGACAGTAAGTTAGCAACAGTAAATAATAGACCCACTGTTGGTGGATGTCTGGCCAGGACACCACCCCCAGGACCTTTTCGATACCGCACGATGCAGCAGGAAGAAAGAAAAATAAAATAGAAAACAATCAAATACGTGGATTAGCCAAAAAAAGCTCGCCTCCACGGGACATGCAAACTTCACTATGAGAAAAGAAATATTACAAGAGAAGATCTCACCCTCAACCTTCGTACATCTAATTTCTCCCTCACAGAAAGTTCTCCCTCTCAAAAGCTTTCTCTAAGAAGACCCCCCTGAACCCCTGAAGCGACCGTTGTCCGCTGTCCAGGAGCCTCCCTGCTCTGTCTCCTCTCAACGTCGCATGCTCTCTCTCTCTCCATGGGTTCGGATTTTCCATAGCCGCACGACACCAGGCCACCAGTCCTCTGTTGCATGATCAAAGCCTTATAAAGGTTAAAACCACTTAGAAAATGATTAGGACTCCTAATCAGGCCCAAACAAAGCGCACGGACCGTCGGATCAACATCGGGAGTTGCCCACATCGTTAGATTGCGCTTCGATCCACGGAACAGTCTGTGGACCGCAAAAACGTGTGGGAAACACCCATGCGGTCCACGCGGTCGGCTGTGCATAACCTGAACCACGGTGGACCGGGCAACGGGCTCCCAAGGGCGCGCGTGGGCCTGGATTGCGCCCTGCGGGCTCGGGCCTGGCCCGGCCGTGCGCTCACGTGCTTGGGCCTGGACCGGATGCTGCGCGCTGGGCCGCACCCTACCGTGTCCAGCTCGTGCACTGCCGCGCTTGAGCCGCACACCGCCATGCGTGGCCATGCCGCCGCCACTCCGCTGGCCTACCGCTGGCCACCGGCAATCCTCCGCCATTCCGAGTTTCATGCCGACTTCTCTCGCGCGTATCTTTCTCCGTCCGAACTCCGTTTGAGATGATTTTGGTCTTGTTGGACTCCGTTTTCGTTGCAGACCTCGCTGTGGGTTCAATGTGGATCGAATCTCGAGGCATCAAATCCTAACACCGACGTAGATAAGATAAAACTAGTTGAAACCCAAGAATGAAAGACATAAACATCTGGAAGAACCAATAATAACAACAACCTTAAAATGTTAACTAAACAAACAGATATAAAAGGAATTCAAGTATAAACCGCAGGGCGTATTGATGGAAAGAATTGCACAATTTGCACTAAAATTGATCATTATTCCTGTACAATTCAAACTATTTATGGAGTATTAAGCATCAAAATTTGTACTCTCAGCCAATGGATTCTTGAACAATCAAAAGAAAGATCCATAGCAACCATGAATATGAACCCATGTGCATACTCCTGAAAACCCCTTCTAGCCAAAACATATCGCATATGTTGCAGAGAAACAAGTTGCACAAAATCAGCCTTCCATATGCACATTCCTTTGACCAAGCCCTGTTCAATATTGACAGCATAGAAAACCATGACAGTAGCTTTGAGCAGTAAAAGAGCATGATAAGATAGCAGAGACACAGCTGTGAACAACAGCAGCATTAAAAGAACACCAAAGCTGCAACAAAAACAAATCCAAAGTTTAGTGAAACAAGAAAAACATGAGCATCAGTAACCAGAAGGCCCATGGTAGGAGAATACAGAATGCCAGCCAGGTAAGAACATGAGAAGTACTGCAAGAAAGCAAGAATAAAAACACCTGTGAGTTGCTTAGACCCAACCAATTGATACCCCAACAACCATGAATACCAAGACAGCTATATACGCCCATGGCCTCCACCTATATTTCATGTATTGAGTGGAAAAATATTGCATAGAAAGTAGGATACATGGATATGAATACGCTGTTCATTATCTACCAAATAAGTATTAGCAGTCTAGAAAGCCATAATATCTGCTGCAAACTATAACCAACATAGAAATACCATAGGAATCCAGTAAGCCAAGAAACATGGCTAGGAGCATAAGAAAGGCAATAAGAAATGAGAAAAATAGGCTAACAACTCGGTTCTAGCAACCAATTACACAAGCTTTTGATGGAGCAACCTTGAAGGGATTCATTCCTTCTGCAAATCCCAATGCCATAACCATTTGCCTGGCTAAGGTGAGGACAATGCAAGTCAATAACAGCCGCTGCATTCCACTGAAAATCTCCTTGGAGAGCCCAATTTCCCATGTAATCTGCCATCTGATTTGCTTCCAAATAATTATGAGGAACGTTAAAGCACAAGTTAGTTGCTTTCCTAGCTCATAGATCTTTTGGAAAGAATATGTATGTACTGTAGGAAATTTAATCTTGAATGCAGAAATAATCGTATCTTTAGCCATTATTATTCAAGCCTAAAGGAATCAACCTATAACCATCTGCAACCTATAACTACAAGAGAACTAATTCTGAATGCTCCTCGCTATCATCGAGCAGCGCCTTGATTTTTCTAACCCTAATCCAAGTATACCCGATGGGAAGGATCTCACAAGCTCTTGAATGAATAGAAGACCAAATCTATAGAAGTCTCTTTATAACGTGCCTCATCCATCAGAGGCAATATTTGAATCAGTCATAACGACTAAAAATAGACTTTACCATGATGGTTGTTTAGAGCTCAACTTTATCAAACCATCTAATATATCCCTATCACTTTATCGAAGGTTTATTTTAGTTAGAGTACAGACCAATTAAAATATGTAAAATAAATCCGATGTGGGTTAGTATGGGCACATCCGAATGAGTTTAAATAAATAAACTATAATATTCTCTCACTTGGCCCAACTTAACACAAGCATCTTTGTTTTAATTATTTAAAGCATTTCAAAAATCTTTCATAAAATTTTATCTAGATCTAATAATTACAAAAAAAAAATTGATGTGGCTATATTTAAAAACTTAATTTTTCATTGGATATACACTGTATACTTGATTACAAAATAATTACTAGTGCGAATCATGATGGTAAATGTGTTTTAATCAACACACAATTTTTTATATATCATAACACTAATGATACCTATAATCAAGTTCTTTATATGGAATTTTACTTATGAATAGACTAAACTTTATACCTATTTCTTAATCATCTTGATATCACATAATAAATAGCTAATCAACATAAAATAAACTGAACTTTATCATAAATTCAATGTGATGATCTTATACATAATATCCAATACATATCATAAAATAAGCTATATTCCAAATGATCACCTGATCCTCAAAATTTTAGGAATAAGTCCTTTAGGCAGTGGATCTATAATTATCAATTTTTTTTTAATATGTATCACAAACACTATGTTCTCTTTTATCCTTTCACAAAGAGCAAAGTATTTGATACCTATATGCTCGCAAGCACCTATATTCTTCATATTATTCGAGAATCTTATCGCAGAATCATCATAATATATCATTATCGATCTGCTAATAGAGTCAACAACTTTAGATCTTGTGATAAAATTTTGTAATCTAATAGTTTATGAGGAAGTCTCATATAGGATACGTACTTTACTTTCATAGTGGATATAGTGAACAAAACTTTATTTTACATATATCCATAATATAGTACCTCCTACAAATGAAAAGATATACTAGCAATAGCTTCCAACTATTGGTGCATCCAGTAAAGTGCAAATCCTAATAGCTTATTACTGTATGATGATCAGACTGTTTGTATGTGAGCATGTAAATTTTTATATCCTATAGGTAATACATAACTTTCTTTACAGCTTTTCTATGCTCCATTCCTAGATCATGTTAATAATGTCCAAGCATTAATGTAGCATAAGTAATGACTGGACCTATATAAATATGCACATAGACTCCCAACATTAGATGCATGGTTATAAACCTTATTTCCTCTATCTTTATCTTAATTCTTGGATATTAAGCTTTATTAAGTTCATCATCTTTTACAATATGAGCACATCCAAAAAATATTTTCCATCCCAAATTTAGTACTATAGAGATATATCCTTTAACAAGTCTAAGTAGTCCTAAAGATCTATCTCTATGATTCTCAATACCGATAACATAAGCGGCTTCACTCATATCTTATATCTCAAAATTGTTGGAATAGAAACTATTTGGTTTTCTTAAATGGACTAAATCACTATTGGCAAGCAGAATATTATCATATAATACCAAAATTATGAACTTACTCTGATTGATCTTTGGGTATACATATTAATCAATAATATTTTTTTAGCCCAAAAAGTGATTATCTTATTAAATTTGAGATACCATGGTGAGAAAGCCCATTTAAGTCTATAACTTAATTTTTTAATCTATAAACTATATGTTCTTGTCTACTAACCATAAAAATTCTTGGGTTGTTTCATGTAAACCTCTTTCTCTAGATCACCGTTAAGGAAACCTATTCTCACACCATCCGATGTAGCTTTAAGTCTAAAATAAGCTACTAAGATCATGATAATCCTAAAAGAAAATAGTCAATTCCTTTCTTTTACGTAAACTCCTTTATCACAAGTTTGGCTTTATATCGTCTAACCTTACCATTAAGATTCTTTTTGATCATTTTGCAACTTATTTATCGCACCCTTTAGGTAGGTCAACTTTTTTTCAGATTTGATTGTTATCTATAGAGCTCAGCTTTTTCTTTTATAGCATTCAAATGTTATAAGGAGTTCTCACCTTTTACGGCCTGTAAGAACGTCTCAAGGTCATCAACCTTTTTGTCCATATCTATCAAATACACCACATAATCAGGAGGTATAGCAGATTTTCTTATTCTAATAGATCTTCAAAGAGCTATCCCTTAATCCACTTGTAGCGATGGTTAGACAATTACTTCACCGATAATAAAAATCTTATGGGTTAGAACTTTATAAAGTAGTGATCCCTCCTGAATGTTATCCTGAGGAATAACAATAGGAATCACCACTTCAGTCTGATTTACAGGCCAATATTTTCTAAAGACAACATCTTAAGATTCTCCACTTCCATTAAATATATCATTCTCTAGAAATCTAACTTTATTAATTTCTACTATCGATGGTGCACGAGATGAATAATAAAATCTATATCTTTTGATCTTTCCAGATGACCAATAAAAAACAACTGGTCTAATTGAGATCAAATGCCTTTTCTTATGGGTTATAAATCTTGGTTTTAGCTGGACAACCTCATATACATATATATTCTAAACTTAATTTTCTATCAATCCATAACTCATGAAAAATCTTTTGAACTGTCTTAGTAGGAACCTAATTCAAGATATATATAACTGTCTTTACATCCTCATTTCACAAGTAAATAGATAGAGCAAAATAACTTATTATAGCTTGAACCATTTCTTTAAGCATTCTATTCTATCTTTTAACTGCCCCATTTTGATCTGGCATGCTTTGACATCATATACTGCAATGCCTTGTTCCTTTAAGAATTTCGCTAATGATCCTAGTTATTGTCCTATCCCAATATATCTACTATAGTACTCATCATCTCTATTGGATCTAATTATTTTAATCAATGTTTTTGATTGTCTCTTTATCTCTATTTAATTTTTAAAAAGCATTAGTCTTATCAATAAAGTATAGATACATATACTGTGAATAGTCCTGAATGAGTATGACGAAATACTTTTCACTTCTTAGCGATTCGAAAAGGTTTGCATACAATAGTTGTGTGAATGATTTTCAAAGTTTCTTTAATCAACTCGACACTCTTCTTAAATTTGTATGTTGTTTTCTTTATGCAGTCAACACATGTCACAAAATTAGTGAAGTCTAATAATCATAAGATCTTATACTTCACTAGCCTTATGATTCTTTCTTTGAAGATATGCCCCACTTTTCAATGCCATATGCCATAAAAGAGTTTTCAAAATGAAAACCTACTCCAGGATCTAAGACTATCCTACAGCATCTAAGTATCTTAACAAGTGAACATGTTTGATTTTCAATAAAATAGGTTGTGCACTTTTAGTTGGAGGTCTTCTTAATAAAATAATAGGAAGTCCTATAAGTTGTTGGCAACATGCATCAATGTACTAGAGTCAATGTACCAGATAGAATTAAAATATTTACTAAATTGAATTCAAAACACACACAAGAGTAAAGGATGTTTTTTCTTTCTTTTATGGCCACTTTCATACTTTATATAGTTTTCTTTAAGTGTTCCTTTCTTTTGCAAAAAAAATATTTGACAATCTTATTAATGGCTTCACTTAATGCCACAATAAATACTTTTTCTCTTTTTCATTAGGTATATATTTTTTTATCTACTTTTTCACTAACTTGATGTGAAGCAAAGTTCATGCTTTCTATCTTCTCTTCTCTTAATCTCTTCTCTACTTGCATACATTTGATGAGTAATTCATTAACTGTCCAATCCTCATTGTCTATACTTATAGGAGATCTAAAAGAGACCATTCTTTAATGGAAGAGAAGTGAGAATAAAGTGGATCAAAGGATATCTAATATAAAAGCTTTAATGTCAGATAACTATGCTGCGATATTCTTTATCTCTATAATATGCTCACGGATGCCGGCTTTTTATCTTTTCAGCTTATTAATTTCTGCTCTACGACATCTAAGAAATATGTGCCTTATAACATGAAGGAAGAATTCTCTAATGCACCATATTAGATTTCTTACAGAGCAAAGTGAATTGGTTGGAATGCTCACATTTCTCAAAAAGCTCTTGTATTCTGGTATACTTTCATCCATAAGTGGTAAAACTTTATTCACTCAAAAACTATATCAAGATCAGACACCCGAATATGAGCATTATTTTACTCTCTTTATTCCAAGAAATTCAATCCATTAAGAAAGAAATTTTTCTATACTACTATCATTAATTGTGGGAATTAATATTGCAAATAACATATGCTCACATTACCATTAAATAACTAGCTCGAAACCCCATGTGATGCATGGGATGGGAACCTAAGAAACCCCAGTATGGGCTCGAACTGCCGTCCGCACGAGAAGAGGTGAGGCCCTAGCCTGTGCCACCGACGACCCCACTCGCTTGCTGCAGTTTCCACTGCCATCCATGGTGGCAATTCCCTCCTCTTCCCCACTCCCTACCCACACTCGCCCTCCTTCCTTGATCCTCTCGCCTATGCCAACATCGTCTTCTCTCCCTTTGACTCTCAGAATGGCACCTCTAGCTCCTCTCACTTCCCCGCCATGCCTCCTCCTACCTCACCACCACCACTGCCATTGTCATCTTCGATTATGGATCACTGTCTTTGACCCCCATAAGGAGGAGGAGATGTCCGGCTCCCTCATCCCTGATGGCAGGACCTATGTGACCTACCTCATCACCACTAAGATCCACCTCCCCGACTCCTCCGACGGCCGACCGATGGAGTTTATATCCGACGGTGGTCCACGTCCGACGGCGGTCCCACAACATGGTCACCCTCACCGATCACCTCGCCAAGGTGTATCGAGGGTTCTTCATCCTAGAGAGCCAAGTGATGCAATCGCACTTTCGAATAGGAAAGTTTAAGCATTACTGTTCCATGCGGCTCTCTCCCCTCTTCTGAAAACTCCACAAGGCCTAAAACCTCTTATCCACATGTCAAACGGAGACGCACCAATACGGAAGCTCCATTTTAATATATATATATTAGATGAAACTAATTAAACTATAATCTAAAATAATCAATATTATTTCGGTAGTAAATTCTAACCTTTTTATGGACAAAGGTGCATCACATACAGAATTTACTAATACTTTATTAATAAGACCAGCAACATAGGTATCAAACAATAATAAATTTCATATCTATGGGTCTAGAAAACATCCTATCATAAATATCTAAATTACCATCTTATTTCAATTAAAGTACAAAAATAACCGCTATCTATGGGTAAAGCTAATTAATTTTATGACTTAATTACAATTATACTCATATGCCATTATTCTTTATTTTATAGTGTTCATGTGGTTTTTTACTATACCCAGAATGTTGTAGCTACTCCTAAACATAATAAATCACTAACTTTAATATAGCATGGAACACATCATCAAGAATATGATAAATAGGTCTGTAGTTCTTTATTTGCATATAAACAATAAAAAGCATATAAATCAATCATATAATGTGTAAATTTATACTTTTATACAATAAAATCATATAACAAGGATCTCATTATAATTATCAATGAATATTTATGTAATTAAGTTTATTAGGGGGACTAAATAATAATCCAAGAGTTTTTATGTAATAAACTCTATTATAGGGATCAAAATACAATTTTTAAGGATCTTTATGAAATTTGTTACTTTATTAGGGACTAAATTACAAAATCTTTAAACTAAATTAAACTGGTTCAGTCAACTAATGAGAAGGACCTTAATAGAATATATACTCTATCAGGAGCTTGATTATAAAATCCCTTGGACCAGATTGAACTAGCCCCAATTTGGTCTGGTTCAGTCAACTATCAAAGGGCCTACTTGGTTAATGGATTCAAGCTTATGGGTCAAAACCCCAGACCCAAAATTCCAAACCCTTATCTTCCTCCTCTTTTCCTGATTGCTTCCCTATATCCTCCATGGCTGGCAATTTATCGCCCCAAAAATGCTTCCGACGAGGCACGAGTCATCCTCAACCACCGATGGCCGGCCTAAGATAGCCATCCCGATCACCAATGAACCGATGAGGGTGGTAATTCTTGATGGGAGATTAGAGGGAGAAAAAGATGGCAAGACGTCATTTGTCCCCACCTAAACGTGGACGGCGGCCACCAGAAACCAAATCGGTGGCCCTCTGCCTAGCCCCAGAGCTTTCCATCGGTTGAGTATGCTGTCAATACGGAGAGGGAACCACTAGGGATCCATTTCTTTTAAAAAAAAAATCGATCAGCGGCCATCGAAAAAGATCGAATCAATGGATGCTGCTATCTCGCTCAAAACCCGACCATCCTTTATGTCGGTGCTTGGGAGAAGGAGGGCACGATCAGTTGGCCCTATTCTTCCCTCTTTTTCTTTTTTATTAGAAAAGCCTAAAAGCATGATCAAAGTTTCATAAATCCTATGGAATCCAGCAACGGATCTAGGTCATGATTTCAACTAACCAAGATGGCCAATCCTAATAGGGTCGAAGGAAGAACTAATGTTTTATTTTCTTCTTCATCTTATTCATCGATAATATGTCAAAAAAAATATAAAATATGGTATATAAAAAATTTTCATATCAACTCAAGATCATAAATCTATATGGACTGAACAAAATAGCATAGAGATGATTCTGATACCACTGAATGTGAAAAATTTAATCTTGAATGCAAAAATAATCATATTTCTAGTCATTATTGTTTCAACTCAAAGAAATCAACCTATAACTATCTACAACTTACAACCATAAAAGCATCAATCTTGGATGCTCCTCATTGTTGTTAAGCAGCACCTTAATTTTCTAATCCTAATCCAACTATATTGATAGGAAGGATCTCACAAATTCTCGGATGAATAGGAGACCAAGTCTGTAGAAGTCCTTTTATAATGTCCCTTATCCATCAAAAATAGTATCTGAATCAGTCACAATGACTAGAAAATGAATTTTATCCATGATGATAATTTAAAGCTCAACTTTATCAAATTATGAAATATATCTTTATCATTTTATCAAATGTTTATCTTTAGTGAGAGTACAGATCAATTAAAACATATCAAACAAATCCCAATACATATTAGTGTGGGCCACATCCGGATGGGTTTAAATACATAAACTATAATATGTACCTCAACATGGAAGGACTAGTGAGCCATATGAAATTGCAATAGCAGAATATCCTCTAATCAAATCTAAGTTGCCTTCAGCTTCTATACAGCAATCCGAACTCCCAACAAAGCCACAATGAGTTCTGCAAAAGGTAACAGTGAGAGAGACAAGGGTTTGCCATCAACTCGGAGTAGTGTAGACCTATGATCCCTCATAATATAACCAGTAGCGGCTTTATCTGATACAATAGATGCATCAAAGTTTACCTTGAGTACTCTAAAGGGAGGAAGTAGCTATGACACCGACTTCTCTAAATTAATTGGCATATCTTGGTGATCACAACTACCACAGTATGTGAATAGAGTATCTCTAAGCTGCACATCACTTGAAGCACTATAGCTAAAGAACATAAAGGGCCTCCGAATTATCTGGAGTGAAGTCTGCAATTCTTGATTAAAAATTCTTTCATTACGGACCTATCGGAGCAACTAGACTACATATGCCATAAGTGATTTCTGTCCTTCCTCTACCAAGGCTTAGCCATATATTCAAGTAAAACCGGCAAAGAATGAAGAGAGAAATTCACTCGGTACACATGGCATAGTTGTTGCCAATGGTCCCTAGCCAAAGAACAAGTGAGTATGACATGAGTACAATCTTCTATTTGCTGTGGACATAGATCACATGCTTTTTTCAATGAAATAATACCACAATTAGGGTGGCAAAATATGACCTGACTCGTCAATCCGATCCATGTTCGACCTATCATAAGTAGATTTAGATTTGGACTACATAGGTTCAAATCATAAACAGATCGATCCATTTAACCTGTTTATTATTTGGATCGGATTCAGATTTTATGTCTAACCTACTTAAACTGCTTAGCTCGTATAAGTTTGGGTTAGACTAGATTAGCTAATATATTATTAACTAAATTTAAATGGATTGAGTAGTGGGCTAGTGGACTCCTCCCATGCGGTGCGCAGCACACACTATTTTCCCAATCCCCCTGATACCCCGACTCCATATTGCATGAGGTGGATCGCATCAAATCCGATGCTGGATAACACACCACGCTGCCCCTTGTATTTCACCAATTCCCAATTGCACCATGCTATCCCTTGTATTTCACCAACACCCCAACTCCTCATCATGGCTAGGGTTTCTCTTCCTCTCCCTTTCCTTCTTCGCACCACCACTACCATTCCGAAGATGAAGCCGAGGCCATGACCACAAGGTCTTGCCGGAGATGAAGGAGCTGGATGTGACCAAGAGATCCTGGTGGGGCAAAGGGCTGGAGGTGGTCGAGGGCACAGTCAAGCCATCAAGGGTGGAACCAGAGGTGACCGAGAGCTCCGGTCGGGCGAAGCTGGAGGCGGTGAGAGCATGGGTTGGGCTAGTTGGCGAAGAGGCAGCCGAGAGTGCGGCGAGGGTGGAGATACAATGAGGGCAGAGCCATCAAGATTAGAGATGATGGAGGTAGATTTTAATTTTTTAAATAGGTCATAAATGGGTTGGTTGGTTTTTTTAAACTAGGTTATAATAGATCATAAACAGATCGGATCGGATATCCTATTATTAAATAGGTCAAATTCAGATTTTAAAATCTGACCTATTTAATAAATAGATCGGATCTGGATTCAAAATTTTTTAACTCAATCTGTATTTGATCCAACCTGTTTATATCCAACCCAACCCGATTGCCACTCCTAACAATAATGAGCAAGTACAGACTTACAAAGTAATCTTTTCTACATGAGTCGTCACCAAAGGTTTTAACTCAGGGCACAAGTTTTAGCTTCCAAATCCATTTGAAATTGGAGTCTCTATCTTGTAGCTATTGCTATGGCCATAGACTATGCATGTCACAAAGAGATACCTGAGTAAGTTTAGTATTGCCCCAAGCTGATCAAACCAAAGTCCCCACTATAGGAATAGAGCTTATCTGGGTCATCATGTCCATAAAGAATAATGCAGCCAACTGATCAAAATGCCAAGCTCTAGAATTAGTAATAAGATTAGCTATCAACATATCAAGGCACTAAGAATCTATATCAATATAAGTAGGCAATGCTAAAAGAGGAATGTTCGATATCCAAGGATCCCTATAGACATTAATAGACTCTTTGTACCAACTAGACATTGGAATTGAAATTGTACCTTAGGCCTAACGGCACAAATTTACTCCAATTCATAGAGCAATATCTAGGTTTAACATAGTCCGCCCAAGAGGCTGGAAAATGATATTAATTAGCTTTAACCAGCTAAGCCCATAAAGGTAGGATCAAGGATCAACTGGCGGCTAACTTACATAAGCTTTGATGTCGATGATGCAATAAAGATTGCAAACCCAACATACCTATAGAATTAGGCAAACAACATATTCCCATGCAATATGCTGAAATGACACAGATTAGTAGGATGCCCACATAAAGAAGCCCGCAATGCATTTTCTAGCTTGTGTAAAATAGATAACGGCATATGCACAGAAGACAAAGCATAAAGGAATAGATGAGAGAATAAATTGAGCAAATGTAGCCCATCTCCAAGGACAAAGTCTTCCATTTTCATGGTGCAATTTTATTAGGTATTTATTCATAAGAGGATGAAAAATCTAATGGAACTAGCGACCTACGTGATAATGGCACCCGTAGATATTGCCAAACTGCCTTTTTTTCATAAAATGAAGTAAGCGAGTAATCTGAGTCCTTACCCTAACAGCTGCATTAGGGTTGAAGGTAATATATAACTTTGCATAATTAACTACTTGGCTTATATGTTGACTATAAATATCAAGGTTTGCAATAGGACGTATTGGTTCTGATCTAATCTGGGAAAAGAAATATTTTCTTTAATTCATTTAACTTGGATCTCTCGAAAAAAAATAGAAAATAAGAAAAATTCTTAAAAGTAGGGATCAAGTCTTTTTTCTTTCTTTTTTATTTTTTATTGATTAACAATAATGTACATAGCCTTTATTTATAATAACGAAGTCTGTCCTTATACAAATTAGGTCGAATTCTTCTTCTAGTTCTAAAGAGACTCTTTTATATAAAATAAAATATTTTATTAAAATAATCTTAAAAAATTAAAATTTTTCAGAAGATAGATCTTGACTTCTACATCGACTCTATCTTTTATCATTTTGTCAAATTCTTCTTGAATTGGATGCTATGCTTAGTCAAAGTCTTATCTAAAAAATTTTTCATGTTGATTAGCCATTTTCAGGCCAACAAGAATTTCATGCTAGTTCTAAGGGCATCATCCCCATAATGAGGGATGTTATGTCGTAGATCTCAAAAATTGTTCAATTTCATAAAAAGAATATCGAAATCAGACGTTGTATGATCCAGTTATGGCCTTCGAAAGTTTGGCTTGCGAATTGATTTTTTAATGTGGTAGATCTTGCTACTAGATCCTGTCTGGCTCTATCTATAGTGGCTAAAGTGGTCCATGCGAGTTTGGAGATCCTCCTGGATCAAGTTCCCTGATTATTGCTTGAGCTACTAGTAGACAATCATCCGCATAACATCCATACAATATATTTGTTGCGGCCAATCCCCTGTTGTGCCCGTCATCGGAGAAGAGCACCTACAAAAGAAGTCCGCACTGATCGAAATTGTATCCGACAGGGATCCTTCGATGCTTAAGTCAGTGAAAAGTGATGAACAATAGATAGAATATTGAAAGTGGCAGAGTATCAGCTCAAAATTGTCTTACCAATGCTATTCATTTACCTTCCTTTTATAGGTGATTCAGATATAACCGTCGAGCATGTGATCCTGCTTTTTATGGCACTAAAGGATAATTATCGGACCATAATCCTAGGGTTAATGGGCTGTTTATGCCCACTAATGATCGTGACATGTAGTTGATAACCGTTTATAATGATTAGACACATAGGTTCTGCACATTCCGGTATTATGTGATCATGGGATGGGCGGCTACACCCGTCACTGATCATGTTCTGGCCATTATGCACTTTCGGTGCTGGTAGTTTAGATAAGCCGACTATATGTCTGTAATAATAGTATATCGGTAGTCGTGGAGATCCGAATGAGCATCGATGGATAACTCTAACATGCTGATGGTCATCGATCGGAGATTAATCGAGTTATCATGGTTGTCTGTTGATGGCTAAGAATAACTGATTGTCGGTCGGTCAACTGATTGTTAGTTGGCATATTATATTTATGAAGTGGATCTAGAGTTGGAATTGGAGGTCGGTTGAATTATCCCAACAGTTGCCCCACGCTCTTAAGTCCAAGGTGGCCTGATGTGCATATTGTCACGTAGTCTATCACGTTGGACGAAGAGAGTTGTCACATCATGTGCTGCTTCGAGCCCTGATTCGACTGCTGGTATTAATGATTTTTGAAATATGAGAGGTCTCCAACTGTTTTGTTATTTCGATATCTGCGAGATCATCATTGGGATGTTGTTTCAGAAAGATAATTCGATACCCGAAGAATTCGGACAATTTGAGTAGATCTTGGCCACGTGTCCAAACAATATTAGCTCTAAGCTGTTCACGTGAATAATGGTAAGGTGATGTGATCTGAGAATAGGTGCATCAAATCGTCCAATCAATGGCTGGTCTTGATGTAGCCACATGTTGACACCCGAGGCGACCCTAATTTGAATGATTTCATCTGGACCGTTGAGGGGTCTTATATATACAAAGTCGCTTTCATCTGGACTTTATTTTTGTATTTGTCACTTTCCTCTGCAACAGAAGGTTCTGCCAGAAGGTTTTGCCCCAATACTAGGAGCTTTCCATATTCTATTCTTTGTGTCATCTTTGGCTTCAGGTCGAGTTCTCTTTTCTCTCTCTTAGGGTTTTCTTTCTTTTAGGATTTTTCTTCTTGTAGGGTTTCCTTTTTCTTCTTTAGTTCTCCATTTTCAATGGTAAGTAAAAAGGCTTCATCTTCTCAGGATAGTCGGTTGGGAAATCCGACTGACGATTCTCCCTCGGGTCTGGAAATGGAAGTTTCTTCCTTATCTGGGCCCAATACTGAGCGACTACGAGAATAGTACCGTATCTCAGAGCAATATCAGCTTTTCGCTCTTAATCCGAACAGTCGGGTGAACTCTTCTCCTTCGGACTAGGTCACATTTTATGTCAAGGACCTTCAGATCGGTCTTCGATTTTCGATTTCGGAGTTCATCCAAAATTTTTTTGATTATTATGGTCTCTGTCCTACTCAGCTGGCTCTGAACTCCATCCGATTGATCATTAGTTTTGCCTTATTATGTCATCTTATCCCGACTAATCCTCGTCTCTCTTTATTTTGGGCTTTCTTTGTTCTCCATCCTCACCCTAAGGCCAAGGGTTGGTAGTTTTCTAACCCGAGGAAGGGTCTTTTTTTATCTCTGATCTTCCATTATCCATTCATGGATGGAAGATCCAATTTTTTTCCTTTTCTTTTCTTTCTGGGGCTTCCTTCATGCTGGGGTGATTCGAGAACTGGCCCCAACAAAAATAATCAGATGGATGCTGTTGATCTAGAAGACTTCCTCCGACTAAAGGATATGAAAGTTTCATCGCAGCGAGAGCTGATGATCGAACAAGCTCTCTACGATATTGGATTTAGTTCGGTAACTTCTCTAGGTATAACATAATCGGTCACTTCACTTTTTTCTATCTATTTTTGAACTTTACACTGATCTTTTCTTTTGATTGCAGCTATGCGGAGAAGGGCACGAGTGTCAGCTGGCAACATCCATTTGCATGCTACCAAGAAGAGGGCAATGACTGACCCTAGATCTTCCCGACCGTCGAGAAAGAGTCAGGTTGATTCTTCATCAGTACCAATAAGAGAATCCGACATTCTATTGGAGGCTGCCCCCAAACTGGTCCTAGCATTGTCGGTCCCGACAATGCTTCTTCCGACTGAAGTGCCGTCTGCTGGAGTTGAGATGGCGAGAGATGAAGAAACTGTGGCAGAACCATCAGCGGCTCAATCGGTGGGGTTCGGAGTCGTGGCCGAACCCGAACAATATACTGCTGCGCCAGTCGTTCCTCCAGTGAAGCAGTCTCAGGCATAGTCAAGTACTGACTTTTCGACGGTCTCAAGTGTGCGATCACCGACTGGAGACCGAAGGAAGGCACCGGCTACTTCTGGTGACGATGGGTCATCTATAGGCCTCCCACCCTCTTCGACATCAAAGTTTCTACTGGTGAGTCAGCCTTGGCCAATCCGGTGTTGTTCAAGTGACTCATCGAGGTTGCACTTCTCCCGACAGATAGGGAGAATAGAAGAAATCAAACTGTGTCCGAAATATTTTCATCTTTTTATCCGATGATGCTTGAGGTAATTTTTCGACACTTCTCTTCTTCTTTTTTTGACTTGTCTTTCTTTTCAATTGGCGTATGATATGTACAACTTAGAAAGTAGATATCAAAAATCATTGACCTTCATCGGGCTTGGATGGACAAGGTGGCAGCCGTTACTGTCGAAAAGTCTGCTACCGTCGAACTGTTGGAACCAGATCTAGGATTTTAGGGTTAGATCTTGAAACCTTTTCAAGATCATGCAGTGGAAGACTAAAATAAATCAAAATTTATTTATAAAATCAGAAAATCTCTAGATCTAAGATCCTATTACATGATTATTACATGACATTAAATCAAAATTAAAACATATAGAGAATGAACTACATGTTGATCATATCAACATGTTTCTATGCTACATCTAATGTATGTAATAAACAATAGATCAGATCTATTACCTTGCAAGTTAGATGTTCTAACCTTACTGATCCGGGCTTGAGGATGATATTGCGAGCCACACACGTGTTCGGCCTCTAGGAGTCATCCACATGATCCCACGAATCTCGATCAGAAATCCTGCTTCAGGAAATCAGCACAGTATGCTAGTACTGCGCTGATCCTTCTTCGATGATTGATCAGGTGCCTCTTTCTTCTTGATTTGGACTCTTTCAAAGATGAGAAGTAGGAGGAGGAGTTTCAGATCTGAGATGCTCTCAGAAAACTCAGGATGGAGAAAGAGAAGAGATGAACACAACAACCCTAGAAGAAGACCCTCTTCTTCTTCTCTTTGCTCTCTCTAGACACCCTATCTTGTGTCTATTATATCTCCATGCCCCAACCTTTTTTATCTCTTATTTTGGACACCCCAAAGGCCTCTCTTGATATATTTTCCATAAAATTTATTTATAAATTT
>KE505573.1:83513-110857 GCA_000441515.1 Elaeis oleifera | reverse complement strand
AATTTTAAGGACTAATCGATAAATTTTCTTTTTATCGAACTTATATAGTCCTAAGGACTTCATCATAACAATGGAGTTCGTTAGAAGATGAAACTTATGATAAAATGTCAAAATATATTTATTATTAACAATTAATTATGATACTTAGTTGCTCAACCGTCAACAGCTTGACGATTGACTTTTGGGACATATTTCCCAATACGAATAACTTCAAGCGGCAACTGAATGGGAGAAAAAGCTTCAAAAAGAAATCTCACGTATGATGGTCGACCTACAGTCATCCAAAGCTGGGTTTGAATCGGCTCGTCCGAACATTACATCTCTTGAATCTTGGATCAGGAGTAAGAAGTACTCCATCAGTCGGCTTCGGAGAGAGAGGGATGGATGTATTGAGGAGCTGAAAGCGGAGCATGAGAGGCATTGGGCCACTATGGAAAGGCTGGCACTGGTTGATGCTGAGTTGGCCTCCGCAAAGGCTGAAGCTGAGTCGGCGAGAGATGCCCTGAGTCTGGCTGTCGAGAACTTCATAATTTAAAAGAATTCAAGGAGAAAATTCTTGAGGGCGGATTCGCCTTCTACTGCGTCGGATGCAAGAACGATCAAGATGCGGTCGAAAAATTATATTCGGACTTGGACTTGAGCAGCATCGTTCCTCCTAGTTCGAAAGAAGAGGCTGCTGAAGAGGGGCCACACTGGCTGAAGAAGATGCACCGACTGCACTAGGGCTTGCTCCAACTACCGAAGTTATGCTGGAGCAAGGTGATGAAGAAACAACTGGTGATCGGTGTAACATTTTTTCTTTTTCTTTTGTAATCAGGCAAATTTTGTAATCGGATTTTGGTCCAATTTTGTAACCTTCTCTTCGATGAATGAAAAGAAAATTTTTTTAAGTACAAACTCTTTTTGATATCTTTTAAATACTTTCAATATTATGGAATCATAGTCGGACAATCGATTACCCATCGATGAAGCAGATGTTCAGTAATAACTGTAGTAGAATTTCTGTTAGTTGAGTGTCGATTGACATATCTTACCTTTTAGGTATTTGGATAGATGGTGATAAGCCGAATATCCTTTAACTGATCATAGTCAAATCAGTATGTCTAGATATTTGATAGACGGTAGTAAGCCGAATATCCTTCGACTGACTGTAGTCAAATCGATGTACTTTCGATCCGATCGAGATCGAATCGGCATAATATTTCACTTAGTTAAAACTAAGTCGGTATAAGTAGTCATTTGACTGGAGTCAGTTTTACAGTAAAAAATTGAGATATGGTCGGTATATCGGTTTTATAGTGAAAAATCAAGATATAGTTGATAAAATTGATCGATTATTTATCGACCTAATATCATTTTGTAGATGTAGTTGATTGAAGCTTTCATGATTCTGAATTTCAATGTTTCATTCTAAACATTGTACATATGAATAATTTTATTGATAATACATCTTTAAATTATCGGCATTCTAAGTTCGAGGAATAGTTATTCCATCAAGAGTTTCTAATCGATATGCATCCGGTCGAAGTATCTCGATTATTCTATAGGATCCTTCCCAATTTGGAGACAACTTCTCCTGGTCTAGAGGCTTTGAAACCTCTACCTTTCTTAGGACCAGATCTCCTGGATGGAAGACTTTCGGCTTAACTTTTGCATTATAATACCAGACTACTCTTTGTCAATATGCTGTCATCCGAACTTGAGCCTATTATTGAACTTTTGGAAGTAAGTCTAGATTGACTCTCTGACATTCTGAATTGCTCGGCTCATTATACTATTCAACTTTTGCTGATGATAATCTGATCTTAAGTGGAATCATCACTTCTGTTTCATATGTCAGGTTGAACGATGATTCTCCCATCGATATATGAAGAGTTGTTCGACATACCCATAAGATTGAATACAGCTCTTCCATTGAGAGGTCTTTAGCTTCATTCAGTCTAGTCTTGAGACCATGTAGGATTGTTCAGTTTGTCACTTCTACCTCACCGTTGGATTGTGGATGGCCGACTGATATGAATTTATGCATAATGTGAAATTTTGCATAGAACTTTTTGAAGTTTTGATTATCGAATTATCGGCCATTATCAGTGATGATAGTGTGTGGTAGATCGAATCTGTATATGATCGACTTCTGAATGAAATCTTTCATCTTACTTTCAGTAATTTATGCCAAAAGTTCAGCTTCCATCCATTTAGTGAAGTAATCAATGGCAGCCACTACGAATTTTTTTGATCAAATGCCGAAGGGAAAGGATCGAGTATGTCGATTTTTCATTGTGCGAAGGGTCATAGTGCAATAATTGATGTCAGCTGACTGACCGATTGATGTTGTATATTTACATACTTCTGACATGGTTCACATCTTCGGATGAGTTCAGCTGCATCTTTTTCAAGATGGGCCAGTAATATCTTTATTGTAAAACTTTATAAGTCAAAAATTTTCTCTCAAATAATTTTCACAAATCTCTTCATGAACTTCTCAAAGTGCATAGTCGGCATCTACTAATCTTAAACACTTCAGTAAGAAAGAGAGAATGATCTCTTATAAAGTTGGCCATTCATCAAAATATATTGTGAGGCCATCCATCCATCTAAGTCGTTTGGCTTCTGAAGGATCTGTAGATAGAGTTTCATCAGTCAAGTACTGAATGATCGGATCCATCCAGCTTGGCTGATCATTAAGTTGTAGTATTTTTTCAACTTTATCAATACTCGACTGTTCAAATATTCGATGAATGTCCAACCCAGTAAGTTAAATGAAGTTGTTGTAAGTCGAGAAGTATGTCGGTTTGAGCATTCTCTGTTCTTAAAATGTGAGAGATCTCAAAATATTTAAATTGATGTAAGATCTTTCACTTTCTGAAAATACATCATCATAACGGGATCTCGGACTTCAAACCACCTTTAACTTATCCAGTAATCAACTTTGAGTCGATGAAGACTTTCAGGTTCTCAATGTCAAGCTCTTTGGCAATCTTCAAGCTGGCTAGGAGAGCTTCATACTCGGCTTGGTTATTTGAAGCTTTGAAATTAAATCGAAGAGAATATTCGGTTACAATCTCTTCAAAATTGGTGAAGATGAAACCAGCTCCACTACCTTATGCATTGGATGCTCCATCAGTATGCAGCACCCACACCAATGTTAAGTCAGGCTCTAGAGTTTTGACTTGCTTTATTTAATTGTTGGATTCATCCTCAGGATTATTGTCAGATATGGTACATTCGGTGATGAAATTGGCCAAAATTTGTGCCTTCATCGATGGACGTGGGCGATATTGAATATCAAACTCGTTGAGTTTTGTTGCCCACTTTGCCATTTGTCCTGAAGTATCAGGTCGGTATAAATTACCTTCAACAACTGATCTATCAAGACAACAATGGGATGTGCTTGGAAGTATGGGCGAAATCATTGTGATGATATTATTAGAGCATAGATCATCTTCTCCATCTTTGAATATCTTATTTCAGCATTATGAAGTACCTTGCTGGTGTAGTAATAGATTGTTGAATTCAATTTTCATCTTCTTGGATGAGTACCGAACTAATTGCCTCTGTCAAAGTTGTCAAATAGAGATACAAAGTTTCTCCCACTTTCAATTTTGTAAGTAGCGGTGGAGATGTCAGATATCATTTTAGATCTTTGAAGGACTGTCGGCACTCGTCTAACCATGAGAAGTCTTTTACTTGTCTCAGAATCTTGAAGAAGGGCAAACATCTTTCTGTTGATCTTGAGATAAATCAGCTAAGTACAACGATCTTTTCATTGAGTTGTTGCATCTCTTTCTTGGAGTTTGGATGCTTCATATTGATGATAACTTTTATTTTTTTAAATTAGCTTCAATTCCTCGTTGTAACATAAGAAATCTAAAGAATTTTTCAGAAATTACTCCGAATGCACATTTGGTCGGATTCAATTTCATCTGATGTCATCAAAGTATGTTGAAGATTTTTTTCAGATCTCGAACATGATCAGAAGTTTGAGAATTTTTCGCTAGCATATCATCCACATAAACTTTCATATTTCGCCCGATTTGTGCCTTCAATAGCTTATTAACTAGCCATTGATAAGTAGTTTCGATGTTCTTTAAACCGAATGGTATGACTTTATAACAGTAGATACCTTTGTCGGTTATGAAAACTGTGTGCTCTTCATCTTCAGACACCATCCGAATCTGATTGTAACCTGTAAAGGCATCCATGAAGCTTAAGAGTTGATGTCCTGAAGTCGCATCAACTAGTTGGTCGATCTTTGGCAAAAAAATTATTGTTCGGACAAGCTTCATTTAGATTTGTATAGTCGATACAGATTCTCCACTTCTCATTGATTTTTCTTACCATTACTACATTGACGAGCCAATCAGGATAATTAGCTTCTTTGATGAAGCCAGCTGCAAGAAGCTTGTCGACTTTTTCATCGATGACTTTCTATCTTTCGGGAGCAAAAGATCTTTTCTTTGTCTCACTGGCTTAACTTTTGGATTAATGTTTAATCGGTGAGTTATTATTTTTAGAGGAATGCCTGGTATATCAGTAGCTGATCAAGCAAAAATATCGACATTTGCTCTTAGTAGATTTATCAGTTGCTGCCCGTCTGGATCAGACAGTTGCGATCTAATTTGAACCATCTTCTTAGATTCTTCTTCTTTTAGCAGGATAGAAACCAGTTGCTCGGTTGGTTCATCTCTTTCTTCATCATTTTTTTGATCTAATTTATCGACGATCAAAGAGTCTTCAGATTGATTATTTGTATGGAGATGAAGAAGTAGCGTCGAGCAAGCTATTGATCTCCATGCATTTTTTGACTCCATTTCTTGTTGGGAATCAGACCAATAAATAGTATGTTGAAACTACTGCTCTTAGGATATTAAGTCTAGGTCATCCGAGTATGGCATTATAAGTCGAGGAAACTCAGACGATTGTGAATGTCAAGAGAATAGTATTCTGTTGTGGATCTATTTCTGCAGTTAATGGGAGAGTGATTTCTCCTTCCATAGTAACTGTATCTGCAGTAAAACTGACTAATGATGTCGAGACTCTTCTGAGTCGATCAGTCGGTAGTTGTATTTGGGAGAAAATCAAGTAAAAAAAATATCAGTTGAGCTTCCATTATCAACTAAATTTTTTTTTACATCATAGTTTTCTATCATCGTCGAGACAACGACAGTATCATCATGAGAAGTTTGTATTCTCCGGACATCATCTTTCGAAAAAAAAATTACATTATCAAGTCGTCATTTCTTTGTCGACTCTTCTTCAGAAGTTACCCTCCGATCCTTCTGTCATCCTGAAATCATATTGATGACTCACATCATTGGTCGGTTGTTGATCGTTTCCTCAGCTTGTAGCTGAGGCTGTTGGTCGATGGGAGGTTGAATCGGGCAATCTCATCGAAACTTTTTGATGTAGCCTCATCAAATCAGGATTTTTCTTTCGTCTCTGAGTTGGATGCACTATTCGATATTATGTCCATGATCACAATAGAACTGACAGTACTTCTTCCTATCATGGCTCCTCGGTGGTACTTTCATTGATGGGAGGAATCGAAGATACTTCTCTCTTTCGATCTCCATCAAGATCTATACACGAGGGGCAGAAAGAGGAGTATAGAAGTCGTACCTATCATAGCTGTTTGACTTTGGACTCCATCATCGAGGTGAAGCTCGTTTATTAGTGGTTGGCCGACTTGATTTGTCCGGAGCTCCACTTTTCTTCCGCTACTTTTTCTGACCTTTTTCTTCTATTTGGCATCGATCAGAAGTGCCCTCATCCATGCAGATATACTTGTATGCGCGCTCCAAAAGTTCAACATATGTCCGAAAAAGAGTCATGTCTAGAGAATAGGTGAATATAAATCTCCTCAGACCCCTCTTCATGGCTAATATAGCCATATCTTCATTGAGGTCCCTGACTTCAAGTGTTGTCACATTGAAATGAGCCACAAAATCTCTTAATATCTCTGTCTCGCCTTGCTTAATGGAGAAGAAACTGTCTGATATCCATGGCACCTTTTGGTTAGTACTGAAATGGGCCATGATAGAATGCTCGAGCTGCCCGAAGGAGTTAATGCTCCCGACTGAAGCTCAGAATATCAGGCTCGAGCAACCTTCCGAATAGTCATCGAAAAGCCGATGCATAAGAGGATGTCAGTTACCCTCTGGATCATCATGAGAGCCTTCGATGGAGCCATCATATGGCTCCATCTGCGGCATCTTGAACCGAGATGGGATCGGTTTGTCCAGGATGCACTGAGAGAGAGATTGGGTAGTGTGGAAGTCATAGTCGTTGGAGGACTTTCGACCTTCCATCTGAAGTCGGACAAGTTGACGATCGATTTTTTGAACTTGCACTCATAGTCATCGAGCCGCCGCTGTTGAGACAATCCAGGGGTAGAGTCCTCCAAAGAATTTGAGGATGGAGAAGCAGAAGGTGTACGCGGTCTTTTTCCCTTCTTAATACTATGTACACAGGAAGGAGATGGAGAATGCCACGAAGGATGGGTGGCATGATGGAGTGTCGAGAATGCAATTGTCTGTCTCGATAAGAGTGCCGAGACGATCGTCGCTCTGGAGATGAGGAGGATGAATGCTGTGGAAGACGGCGGCTGTGCCTAGATGGCATTGAATAACCACCGGCTCCTCCACCGATAGCTACTACTGCTGTTGTGTTGTTGCTATTGGAGGCTATGGACCGTCTCCATAATACCTTCATTTGCTGCATTAGGACAGTAATTTATGCGTCCATAGTGACTACAGGATGCGAAGAGCTCGGCTCTGCCAATGGAGATGGGGAAGGAATATCTTTTGATAGAAGATTGCCTCGTAGATCCTATTGATGTTGAGCTCTAATTTTGGCTATGGTTGCTCATATCTCCCCCTACCTGGCGTGCCAATCTATTACGGCCAATCTCCTGTTGTGCTAGTCATTGGAGAAGAGTGCCTGCAAAAGAAGTCCGTACTGATCGAAATTGTGTCCGACGGAGACTCTCCGATGCTTAAGTCAGTGGGTAGTGGTGAACAGCAGATAGAATATTGAAAGTGACAGAGTATCAACTCAGAATTGCTTTACCAATGCTGTTCATTTACCTTCCTTTTATAGGTGATTCAGATGTAACCGTCGAGCATGTGGTCCCATTTATGGCACTAAAAGATAATTATCGGACCATAATCCTGGAGTTAATGGGCTGTTTATGCCCACTAATAATCGTGACATGTAGTTGATAACTATTTATAATGGTTAGACATGTGGATTCCATATATTTCGATATTATGTAATCATTGGATGGGCAGCTACACCCACCACTGATCATGTTCTGGTCATTATGTGTTTTCTGCACTGATAGTTTCAGATAAACCGACTATATGTCGGTAATAATAGTATGTCAGCAGTCATGGAGATCCGAATGAGCATCGTCGGTAATTTTGATATGTCGATGGCATCGATCGAATATTAATCGAGTTATCGTGGTTGTCCGTTGATGGCTGAGAATAGCCGACTGTCGGTCAGTCAATTGATTATTAGTCAGCATATTGTGTTTATGAGGCCGATCTAGAGTTAGAATCAGGAATCGGTTGAATTGTCCAACAATATATTTAAGCCTCCTTGTGGTCTATAAGCTCTCAATATATAAGCCTATATTGCATAGCATAATATCCTAGAGAAAACCTTGAGCATAGAATAAGGAGAAGTGGACAGCCCTGCCTAAGTTCTCTAGTAATAGAAAATCATAAAGAAGTCATACCATTAATTAACAAAGCAAATTGAAGATTAAAGACACGAACCTTCACCCATTAATGAGCAAGTAGACTTACAAAGTAATCTTTTCTACATAAGTCATCACCCAAAGGTTTTAACTCAAGGCAGAAGTTTTAGCTTCCAAATCCATTTGAAATTGGAGTCTCTATCTTGCAGCTATTGCTATGGCCATAGACTATGCATGTCACAAAGAGAAACCTGAGTAAGTTTAGTATTGCTCCAAGCTGATCAAACCAGAGTCCCCGCTATAGGGATAGAGCTTACCTGGGTCATCATGATCAAAATGCCAAGCTCTAGAATTAGTAATAAGATTAGCTATCAATATATCAAGGCACTAAGAATCTATATCAATGTAAGTAGGTGATGCTAAAAGAGGAATGTTAGATATCCAAGGGTCCCTATAGACATTAATAGACTCTTCTATACCAACTAGACATTGGAATTGAAATTGCACCTTAGGCCTAATGGCACAAATTTTACTCCAATACATAGAGCAATATCTAGGTTTAACATAGTCTGCCCAAGAGGCTGAAAAATGATATTTAGCTTTAATTAGCTAAGCCCACAAAAGGTAGGATCAAGGATCAACTAGGAAGCTAACTTACATAAGCTTTGATGTCAATGATGCAATAAAGATTGCAAACCCAACATACCTACAGAATCAGGCAAACAAACATATTCCCATGCAATATGCTGAAATCACACAGATTAGTAGGATGCCCACATAAAAAAGCCCGCAATGCATTTCTAGCTTGTGTAAAATAGAAAACCGCGTATGCACAGAAGACAAAGCATAAAAGGAATAGATGAGAGAATAAATTGAGCAAATGTAGCCCATCCTACTAAGGACAAAGTCTTCCATTTTCATACAGCAATTTTATTTATATTCTATTCATAAGAGGATGAAATATCTAATGGAACTAGCGACCTACGTGATAATAGCACACCTAGATATTGCCAAACTGCCTTTTTTCGTAAAATGAAGTAAGCAAGTAATCTGAGTCCTTACATTAACAGCTGCACTAGTGTTGAAGGTAATATGTAACTTTGCATAATTAACTACTTGGCTTATATGGTGACAATAATTATCAAGGTTTGCCGTAAGACGTATTAGTTCTGATCTCATCTAAGAGAAGAAAGATTTTCTTCAATTCATTTAACTTGGATCTCTCAATAAAAGATAGAAATAAGGAGAATTCTTGAAAGTAGGGATCAAGTCTCTTTCTTTCTCTTTTATTTTTTATTGATTAAAATAAGGTACATAGCCTTTATTTATAATAACGAGATCTGCCCTTATACAAATTAGGTCGAATTCTTCTTCTACTTCTAAAAGACTCTTTATATAAATAAAATATCTTATCAAAATAATCTTTAAAAATTAAAATTTTTCAGAAGATAGATCTTGACTTCTACATCGACTCTATTCTTTGTCATTTTGTCAAATTCTTCTTGAATTGAATGCTATGCTTGATCAAAGTCTTATCTTAAAAAATTTTCATGTTGATCAGCCATTTTTCAAGATCCAAACAAAAAAATTTCATCCTAATCGCTAAGGGCACCATCCCTATAATGAGGGACATCATGTTGTAGATCTCGAAAAACAATCCAATTTCATAAAAAAATTATCGAAGTCATTGTATGATCCAGTTATAGCCTCTAAAAATTTGGCTTGCGAATTAATTTTTTGATATGGCAAATCTTACTACTGGATCCTATCCAGCTCTATCTGTAGTGGCTAAAGTGATCCACAATGAGTTTGGAGATCCTTCTGAATCAAGTTCCCTGATTATTGCTCGAGCTACTAGTAGACAATCATCCGCATAAAATACATACAATATATTTAAGCCTCCTTATGGTCTATAAGCTCTCAATATATAAGCCTATATTGCATAGCATAATATCCTAGAGAAAACCTTGAGCATAGAATAAGGAGAAGTGGACAACCCTGCCTAAGTTCTCTAGTAATAGAAAATCATAAAGAAGTCATACCATTAATTAACAAAGCAAATTGAAGATTAAAGACACGAACCTTCACCCATTTCACAAACTAATCATGAAAACCAAAGTGAGTGAGAACCTGAATTAGAAATTGCCTATGCACCCTGTCATAGGCTTTCTCTATATCTATTTTTAACATTATTAAGTTTTTAGACTGTGGGCCCAAATTACTGCATACATAACTTCTTGGGCTAATAAAGTATTATCGATAATATATATATCGTGCACAAAAGCCCTTGCTCCACTGAAATTAATATAGGCAAGACTAGCTTGAGCCAATTAACAAGTATCTTTGCCACTATCTTATAAACTATATTATACAAACTTATAGGTTAGTAGTCATTTGCAGTTTGAGAGTTAGTCTTTTTAGGAATAATGTGATACAGATTCTCTTCCAAGAGTCCGATAATATAACATATTGAAAAATGTTTGATGCCAAAAATGACCTCTTGCTTGATACGATACCAATAGTGCTATAAAAGAAAGTCAAAAGCTAGGCTCAAGAGCTTTATTCTGATGCATGCTCTTCAAAGCCTCTATAATCTCCTCCTCCATGACTGCCATTGTAGCAACCCAGAACTGTACCTAAAAAACTAGTCAAAAGTATTATTTGAATTTTTTGACCCTGTATAAGTGTTGCCGCTGAAATCTGGGACTTAGTTGGAAAGGCTGAAGTGGTGGCGTATCTTCTCAAAAGAGGGATCTATAAGGTAAGTTTTGATCAAAGTTGGCTCTGGCAGAGATCCTCCAACACTCAAGTCAGATCTCAGGAGAAATAGAAAAAGAGTGCTGAGAGAGATTGTGCACGTATACCTTGGCGGTCTCCTGGAGGTTCTTTTGTAGGCAAGGGCTAAAGAGCCATTTTTTGACAGATTACGTGGCCGATTCAGACACGATATGATGAGATTTTCGATCGAAATTTTGAAATCAGATGGTTATACCTACCTTATCTGTTCTAGAGCTAGCTAAGTGTCGCAGATGCTTTTGAATTTGAAATGATGACTCAGATTAGGTTGGACCGGCTTCTTTTGTTGAAGCTTCAGCGTGGTCTGATGGAGACGGATGCCGAAGGAAGTAGCTGGAGCCAACTGCATTCAGTGGGACAAGGATCGATAAGGGCCAAAGTATACCAATAGTTGAAGTCGGAGATCAACTAGTTCAGGTGTCCAGACGTCTGTAGATGTCTGAGACCAGTTGCCATGGAGACTGAGATAGGCTTGAGACCAAAGTTAGGATCGATCGGACTTTGGTGTTTCGCTTAAGAGAATCGCTAGGAGTCAAGGATCGCTAGCTAAGGTCCGGAGCCAGGATTGAGAGGTCTCGGGTAATGTACTAGATGCTTCATGCAGACCTCCCAGGGATTGGAGAAACATATCTTCCTTCGGGGTCAGACATTCATCTCCAATAACATTGTGACATCGGCCCCATAAGCTTCATCACACACCTGATTCATATCTTCGGTCTAGGTAACAAATTACTTCCAACAATAAGTATCCAAAATTTCTTAGCAATAACCAATGTGAGATGAATACATGCCTATATGAATCCTCACATACTCGATCCCCTATTTAAATCCTAGTGATCTCATTAGCCTAAAGGTCTAAATCATATATCCATCTATAACATCATGATCATCCGATTGTTAGACCAAATAAACCTGTGCTGCAATATCTCCTAGTCCATATAACTATGTACTGGGTTAGCTTTAATACCATTTGTAACAATCCAGAATCTTATCCAAAAAGTAAGTCGGAAGGTATTACTTTGATTATTTGGTCCTGTATAAGTATCCAAAATCTTTTCAGCAAATAACCAATGTGGAACTAAATACACGCCCATACAGATCCTCGTAACCATAATTAAGGATGCATTCTAGTTGGCTGTTATAACTGGTGTAATTACTCGACAAGGGAGTTGCTCTATGTGCACCTCAAACTGACCAAGATTGCATAAAATGATGTACGAAAAGAGCTTTAATAGTTTCCAGGTCATTAACACGAACACCTTGACTAGTGCACAAGCTATTAACTTTATCTCTTCTTCTGCGCAAGGCGATAGTAAAAAACTTTGTATTAGCATCTCTTTCAAGTAACCATATGACACATGACTTTTATTGCCAAAGTATCTTCTACCTCAACAAAAAAAATTTCATATTCATGAAGAGGCAGCAAGCATAGATGCTGCTTAAATGGAAAACACTCATGCTGTGCTTCTTCTGCTGGTGGGCAATAAATCTGATTATAAAGTTGCTTCCCACGGATAAAAAGGTTACCAATTCTTCGCTTCCACCTTTTAAGAGCTCTACGTGCACTATTTAACAACAAAAACTTATCTATTGAGTGTCATGGCTATGTCAATCAAATTATGCAACTAAATGCCTTGTAGACTAAAACATGATTTTACTTGCTAGTAGCTGTAGTCATTGCGTAAGTAGGGAAAATATATATTATTGGCCATGCACAGCAAAACTATCCTGCACAACCATAAAATATTATAGGACAAATTTAGGAAACTTGAAATGTATACAAACAAATTGTGTATTAGGATGTTTTGATTCTGTGCAACTAATAAAACCTTTAAGGCATTTTTTTACAAAATTGAATTTCATATAAACAGCCAAAGTGCTTTACATGTGGCATCTTGGCCCAAACTTATCACTTATAAATAATGAAGAATAAATATTGTACGGACATTCATTTATTTCTACATTCATTTAAAATATTCTTAAACTGTTGATACCATATATATGATCTACATGTAGAAAAACACGCAAAGAGTTTTATAATTGCATCAAATGTTATACAAGAGAGTAATCTCATGATGCATCATATAAAACCATTCAGCCAGCCAGCACCAGACTGCAGGTACCTTTGAACAATGGTGGCATTATTAATTTGGTATCATTCTTTAAGAGCTCTTTTCCATCATCTTCCTTCTTGGCTAGGTAATGTACGTGGTCTATGAGTCAAGAGCTTGCAAAATAGAAAGGCTACAAATCGGATGCTGTATAGGCTATTAATGTCGTCCTGCTTTTTCTTTATAAGCTCTTGAACTTGCAATATTTTTAAGTTCTTTTCGGTCACTATGTCATAATTCACTATTTCCTAAATAACTAGGTGATCAACACAAGAATCTAAGAGGTTCCAAGCTACGAAACTAGTAGACCTGGATGATGCAGAATTGGGCTAGATTTACTGCCGGCAGTCAATTTGGATATAGCCTATATCAATTCAATACTTCTTAGGCCGAATCCTATGATCCAAGTAGACCAGTAATCTTGTGGACTTAGTTTATCTAGGGATGGCAATTTTCTGACCTGAACTGATCCAAATGGAGTGGGTTTTATTCAATTCGTTATGTTAGCGATGTTCTCAGAATCCAGTTGGGAAACATGTTGCTGATTTGATACCACGCATGGGACTTCTATTCTCCAAGTTTGAAATGGATTCATCTTCAGAATTGCTTTGAGTTGCCACCTATTTGGACCGGTAAAGTAATGATAAAATCCGCTCCAAATCGAACTTGAATATAAAGTTTTTGTGCACTATATACGGTGCAACAAAATACACCGTCTCATCTGATTGGACTACGTAGCCGTCACTTTTCAATGCGTATTTAATGCCTACAGTTTTATTTTTTATTTAAAATTTTGAATAATGAAATATCTCTCCTCTTTTGAAAAAATTAAGACATTCTGTGGTCATATTATGACATCCTGCGGTCAAATTATGACCTTTTGCACAACAACAAGTCATAATTTCACCATAAGAGATGTCACAAGGAAGGAAGAGTCATTTTTATTATTTAAAAATTTCTTAAATTTTAATGATGAAAATATTTTTTCCTCTTTATGACTTCGGAAAGAAAATTTGTAACTTCCTATTGTACAAAAAGTCATAATTTGATCGTAAAATATCATAATATAGTCACAGAATGTCATACTTTTTTTCAGAAGAGGAAGGATATTTTTATCATTCAAAATTTTAATAAAAAATAGACTACAGGCATTAAATGCGCATTAAAAATGGTGGCTATGTGACCCAATAAATAAGATGGTACATTTTTGCTGCATCACGTGCAGTGCATAAAGAATTACTCTATATATCTCTTCACAGATCAACTCCCAAAGGCAAAAAACAAATGATTGGTATGTAAAAAAATTAATTTTCTAGCAGCATCGTCCAACCCATCCCGTCCCAAGGTTTGTCCTCGGTGGGTATGGATAATGGCCTATCCAATTGCGATCCCTTAGTTTACCTCTCTAATGCTTTAAAATTCTAGACAAATATGAGGTGGGTACAAGTAATGACCCATCTGACTTAAATCCGGCCCATTGTCATCTCTAGATCGACCACTCATGCTTTGGAATTTCTTGAAGAAAAGAAAGTCACAGTAGAGCTGCCTTCAAACCTAAACTTTCCAAATCCTGGCCAATGGGGTAGTCAAGCAGGATTCCCTTACACAGTTGCACCATAAGCTCCCTCCAACTCCTCTTCAATAAAGGATTCTGCACACCGTAAAGCAGGTACTCTCTGATGGAAAAAATTTCTATAGTCAGGTCGATCATGAAAAAAATTATGATTAGACTGTCATCATCTGTCATGTGCAAATATTGAGATATCCATAAAAAAAAGACGGTTATATAATATTTATCTAAACTATTCAAATACTCCTAGGATTTATCTATTTTTTTTTAATTTTAACACACCTGCATAAACGTGCGGCCATCCATCTTTTGATGGACATTTCCGAAATATGTCCGACCATAATTCCTTTCATAGTCGGTCCGATTATAAAAATTTGATCTTTGATGGTGGGATAAAATTTTATAATCGGACTGATCATAGAAGGAATTATGATCGGACATGATTCGAAAACATCCATCAAAAGATGGGTGGCCGCGTGCATTAAAATCTTAAGAAAAAATGAATGGATAAATTTTAGAAGTATTTGAATATTTAGATAAATATCATATAATTATTTTTTTGATAAATATCTTAATATCTACGTGTGGTAGACGGTGACGGTCCGAACATAATTTTTTTATGGTCAACCCGATTACAGAAGTTTTTTCCACCGTCAGCGTCAATTGCAATTGATAGAAAGCCGGAGACAACGTTTGGCCACCTACACGAAGGGGAAGAATTGAAGGCCAACCAGCTCTCCTCCCTCTGCTGCGTCCCCATCGCCGTCATCTCTTTCAGTCCCAATGGCCGGCTCGACACACGGCTGAACGACCAAAAGGAGCCATCCGCGACCTCCTCGTCACCTATCGAAGCCTCGACCCCGAGAAGCGGCGGAAGCACGACCTCGACCTACCGACCCTCCTCGGAGCCCAAGCCGGCAGCCAAAACCTCCCGTGGGATCCTCGCCTCGACGCCATGCACGCGGAGTCCCTTCAAAAGCTCGCCAACTCACTAGACTCCAAAGTGGAGGCCATCGACGAGAGAATCCAACAGCTGCTCGAGGAGAATTCCAAGTGCAGCAACCAAGACAATAATAATTCCAGCAGAGAACAAGGTGTTGATTCCAAGTGCAATGACCTGGATAACAGTAATACCAGCGGTAAACAAGGTGATGATTCCAAGTGCAGCAACCAAGGCAATAATAACACCAGCACTGGACGAGGTGATGATTCCAGGAGTGACAACGAAGGTAATAACAACACCAGCAGTGAACAAGATTTGCCTTCTTGTAGTAATCCAGTGGTCTTTGATCCCTTCCCTATAAATAAAAGGAATGCCTTCACGGACTGCGATAACGTGCCACTGCACGGACTCTTTCATGGCCTGGATCAGAGTGGAAGATTTATCTATCCTCCTTATATTTCAATTGCCTTCGATCCGGATCTCATAAATTATGAGGCTTCCATGGGAGTTGCTGCCAATGCTTGTTTGCCGGGTTCTTCTTCTTCTGTGTCAACCGACTTCAGTCATGCCATCAATTCTTCTTCTCAGGCATTCTCCTCCGTGCCATCATCACTTCTCATGCCACCACCATCCACCAGTAATAACAGAGCCTTTGGCGATGACCTTCCCTTCTTCCCACCAGAGAATAGTTTGGGTAATTTTTTCGAAAGCAGCAAGTTTCTGATGGGAGGTGGTGATATAGGTAGGGCCAACACATTCGAGGATAGTCTGAAAATGAAGGGGCCATCGCCATCAGCTTTCGGGCCTTTGGTGCAGTGAAGCATTACCCTTCCCTACACAATTTTGTAGACTTGCTATATATGCTTGTTAGAAGCAAATGATGGGAGGAGAACAGGGCTAAGCTCACCTTCACAGTTTTGTAAACTAGATACCAGTTACATGCAGGCAATGAGTGAAGGTTAGGCCCACCTTCACAATTTTGTAAACTATTTATGTGCTTGTCAGAAGCAGGTGATGGGTAGAGCATAGGGCTAAGCTCACCTTCACGGTTTTGTAAACTAGATACTAGTTGGGTGCAGGTGATGAGTGAAGGGTTAAGCCCACCTTTACAGTTTTGCATACTATCATGCACCAGAAGGATGTAACTGAGGGTTGAAGTTCAGGGTAACCCTGCCTTCCAGCTTTGTAGTATTTACTATTTTATGGACTATATATTGTTATTAGCCCGAGTTCTTTTTCTTTTCTTCCATCCTTGAAATATATTGGTGTTTAATTTCAAATTTAAGTAATGTGCACACTCCTGATCAGAATGGATGATCAAGTAAAAAGAACACTCATAAATAAATATTTGATTATGGTGATATATATGGCTGGAAAACGCAACAAAAAAAAAAGGGAAAAGTCATATACATTACTGAAAAGAACAGAAAGATACATAACTTTGTGCATGAGTAAAATCCACATATAAACTCCTATTAATTTGGATTTATTGTATAATCAATGCCAATCATTACCCTTCATCTTCGATAAGAATGAGAAAAAAGAACAAAATCCCACCAAACGAAATTTCAAACAGAAGTTCATGAACATATAAACAATCTCTAATCTCTAATCAATTTGAAAAGCAAAGCAGATAAAAAGGGTGAGAAAATAAATATACACAAGAGAAATAACACTTCCATCCTCTTCCACCCATCACCCCGGAGTTTGGCAATCTATGAAATATGCCTCACTAATCTGCCTCATATGTTAAGCACCATAGCTGAAAGCTTTGACCAATGCCATGATGAATAACACCAATGAAAATCAACACGCCGAATGACTCAAAATAAAGAGAAAAAGTCCCATCCAATATAAAAAATTCAAAGGGAATGCAGTGAAGATATAAGAATGCCAAATCTTTCAATGAACTTGGCTTGCGGAACAGATAAATTTGAGGAGGGAACAAAAAAAGACATACAAGCTTCCTGTACAAACAAGGCTTCCATCCTAGTCCAGAAAAGTTTGGCAACTGATCTATATGCTTCAGAAGATGAAACGACTGCCACGAGTCTCCCCTTGCCAGATCCTGACAACTTTGCAAATGATCATGTCGAAGGGCCCCTCATCCAGAAGATGCCTAGTGAGGCCTGAGTCCCTCTCAGGAAGATTAGCTAGAAGCCCAATAGCAGCTGCTTGCTCTTCAGAGATCCCGTTATTCTCTGTGATGACCTTGATCAATCTGCTGGGCTGGCCAACAGTACCACAAAGGGCATCTGCCAGCTCTTGACCCATGTAAGGTGAAATATGGTGTAGGAGTTTAATAGAAGCCATGCGAGATCCCTCAGTGGCGTGCTAGAGCTTTTGATGGTAGCGACTATGTATAGAACAGTTTTGGAAGAACTTGCAAGTCCAACAAGGACCTGAAGGAGCTTAGACTCAATTGCAGGACCTGTTTTGCTGGTGAGATGGAGTCGATTACGGACAATGTCTTCGGAGACCAAGGTCAGCCAGTCATGACCAATTGTGGGAAAGACTCAACATGTGATGTGCGCCCTAACTGCTTAGCTCAAGCTGGGCACACGATAGATGGCCACACATCCTTAGGGTTTAACTCCATAGGATATGCAAAATCTACTTTCACATTTCGATATATTTATATCAATCTAAGAGAGTGGTAATAAAACAAACTTCAAAAATATTTATTCAATAAAAATAGTTCACCAATGATTAGTAAAGATAATTAACATAAAATCTAAATCAATATTATTTAAAAATAAATTAAGTAAATATCATCTAAAGTTCTATGCTCCTCACTGTTTGATCTCAAGCTCCACTTGCTCTTCTGGATCTGAAAAAATAGAAAAAGAGAGTGAGCTTGATTGGTTTAGTAAATTACCAATATCTCTGAAGAATCAAGTATAATTTATTTTTTTCCAAACATAACAATAAAATAATAAAAGATACACACACCAACATAATTTTTTTCAAAATATGACATGCATAATAGTAAAATACAAAATTCTCTCTCAACACTACAACAAATCCTCTCTATAATGACCAATTTTTGAAAGCAAACTAGTTATAGCAATAAAAATTGCGACCAAAGAGGATGCGCTCAGAATTAGTATCAATTGTGAGCAAATTGGTACTATTTTTTTCATGTAGTGACAAATATTGCTTGGTCGCAATGGATAACACTATTGCGAATAATTTATTGATTGTTATTGGTAGCTATAATTATAAAATTTATTTGGTCACAATAGTTAATCCTATTACGAGAAACTACTAGTTGCAATTTCGAACTATAGCTACAAAAATTGTTGGCTACGATAGACTAGTCTATTACAAGAAATTTGTGGTCGCTATTTCGTATTGTAGCTACAAAACTTATTTGGTCACAATAAATAAGACTATTGCGATGAAGTTCTTGGTCGCTATTTCTAATTGTAGCTATGAAATTTTTTGATCGCAAAAAGAAGACTATTGCGAGAAATTTATTAGTTGCTATTTTCAATTTTAACTACAAAGTTATTTAGTCACACTACCATCTAGCTTAAATCCACAACTATCCAAGATAAAGGTGGGAATTAAACCACCATCATATGAAAGAACTTAAGGCACAAGATATGAGAGCTACCAGACCAGATTTTCTTTCTATACCCTATGTCGAGTCTCTACCCCATGCACATTGAAATAAGGTTGCAAATGGGTCAGGTTGACCCGTGACCCAATCCGATCCGATCTGAACTATTTTGAAGGATCTGTGGATCTGGGTCGAGTTTTAAAATTGGATCCATTCCACTTTTCGGATTGGGTCTGAATTTACTAAATTTTGACCCAATCCAACTTGATCCGTGGAGACTTTTAGGTTGCTTTGGATCTCGAAATAAATGATCGGATCCGATCCGACCCGATCTAAACCCATCTTTTATCTTTTTTGTTCCTATATACATGAATATTAATTTTGATCGAGCCTACTTTAATATCTATTGTTCTTGAAAAGGTATTTTATCAACTTTTAGATCCTTATCTTTAAAATTTGTTAAAATATTTTGAATTTGGATTAACCAAATCAGAAGCAATAGTAAGAAAAATGTGATTAGACTTTTTGGATTCTTGAGTGAAGAGTGTGGAACATGGGGGTTCTAATATATAGTCTCACATTTCAAGATCAAAATTTATAGTATAAATAAAGTTTATTTATAGATTTTCTACTTATTGATCTTGTTATTTATAACTCAGATCCTAATCGACTCAAATTCGGATCTAAACCGAATCCATATTTCATAGATTAGGACTAGATCTAATCCGACTTGAATGATCTGTTGGATCAAAAATTTGATCATAGATCTGACCCAATCCAATTCGATATTTTATTGGATTGGGTTTGGATCCAATATTTAGACCTGATTAAGAAACTGAATCAGATTGGGGTCACTCATAATCCGGTCCGACCCGACCTATTCGCATCCCTAATTAGAAATTTCTGTGAGAAATGATTTCGGTATCGGTCAGCTAGCTTAATTTTTGAGTGAAATGAACAGAGTTTTAATCCCTGCACATAACAAAAGAACATAAAAATTGAAACACAGCAGAACCCAAATTGCATTGCATCAGTAATAAAATTTGATGTTACATAACCGTATCCCTATACAGCAGCAAAATTACAGTTCATTATGTAGTAAGTCAGCATGTCCAAATATCAATTTGTATAGCATACCCTCGTCTTCTCACAGTTCTCACAAGTTCAATCTGATTAATGCTTTGTTTCATCTAATTAATGCCATGTCTAAGCAATGTCTAAGCTTCCTCCTTGTCTCCCACCTGATTGAGTCCATCTATTTGATCCATCTAATTAATCCATCTGATTAAAAGTTATGCTTTGTTCTATTCAGCCACTCTTAAGGCTTCCACCTGATTGAGTTCTTTCCACTTCTTTCCAGCAAGAACCCAACTGTCTAAGCTTCCCTATTCAGCCATTGCAAGCTTCCACCCGATTAAGACTCTTTAGATGGAAAAACAGTAGGAAAACTGGCGAAAAACAGAGGAAAAACTGGTGGAAAATAGTGGAAAAATAGAAGATAAACTAAAAAAATCAAAAAATAAGACTTTTTCCATATTGATTGATCATTTTTTTCCTTTCCCATTCTTTTTTTATTTCATTCTTCTTCTTTGGAGATCTGTGGGAAAGGAGAGCATCCGAGAGAGATGGGAGGGGCTTCTTAGGTTTTGTTAGGTCTATTTAATTCATGTGGAACTATTGGGGTGATTTTTTGGATTCGCTTCAGCATTAGCTGGTTCCTGGACTTGAGATGTTAGGCGGCACTGGATTGAAACAGATAATATGATTCATCATATACTCTATGGTGGGAGAGCCATTGATATTATCTTTTGACTATGACTGTCAATCAGCATGTTTGTTTGACATTCTATTTTATGCCTTATGTTATGGCTCTAAATGCTGGAATATGTTTCTTACACATTAGTGGTTTTCAGGCAGTAGATTGAAATGCTTTCAAGCGGCTGCTCACAATATATTCCTCAAGTGATATCAATATTTCATTACGGTCAATAAATTTTATTTTCATTTTGTTTTATCTTTTATCAGGAATGTTGGTCATTGTTTGTATTGTTTGCATTTGTCCCCAGGAAGATTTATAACCAGCACTCTTTGTGAACATATGTGTGAGCTCATATAGATTTCAAAACTTTTAAATATAGCATAAGAGGTCATTTAGATCTAAATTATAGTAGAATATGTAGTGTTGTTCATTATTACCATATATATCTTGGTATAATGAAATATTGAATAATTAATTTGCAATTAAAATTTAATGTGCTTTCTTTTACTTGCCTTAAATGGCTTGAAAGCTCAATCTTAATAGATCAGGCCTTCATGCATGGGAACATAGAAGCTCATTCGATTCTTTTTTTCTATAGACTTTGTGACCTTCATGCTTTCATCATCTTTGAACATGAACTGAAAAATATTTGAATTCTCATGCACCTTAGATTGGAGGGTCCTTATTGTTAATATGCAATACTTGTCAAATTTTACTTAACTTTGATGGCTTAACTTTATCTTAGCTTAATTGTAAATTACTATTATAGTTTCCAAACTCAATTTATTAGTAATACTATACTTTTAAGCATATGTGCCAATCTTTTTGGACTTGATTATTCTCTTTCTCATTCATATATCCAATTTCCTATTCTAATGGTATACTTATAGTTTTTATTGAAATATGCTAATGCTCAGGCTTTGGACAATACCAATGGATAAGAGTTGGATGATCTTACCAATAAATTTTTCAGAATATCGAAAAGGGTGGATGATTTCATTGAATATGTGACCAATTTGCTGGGGTTTACCAATGAATTTAGATGTTCATGTATGCGTTGTAGAAATGATTACTTTCATGGTGCAAGAGATATAAAATATCATCTTCTTAAGCATGGGATTATAGTTGACTACGATAATTGGTGTCATCATGGAGAGCCAATTGAGAGCATCTCAAGGCAATCGCATTATGTTCAATCAAATATTGCAGATATGGGAGAAAGGAATGATGATGCAAATGCATATGAGATGCTTTACAACATGCATAGAGGGAAAATGGCCGAGGGTGATCCTAATATAAATGATAGAGGTGAGATAGATTTGAATGAGGAACCAAATACAGAAGCTCAAAAATTCTATAAGTTGTTGAAAAATGCTGAATAAAAGTTGTATCTAACATGTGATACCTATACAAAGTTGTTGTTTGTTATTAATTTATTTCAAGTGAAGTGTTTGTATAATTTGCCTAATGCAGCATTGGATAAGATACTTATGATTTTTCAAAAGGCACTTCCTTAACCAAATTATTGTCCTAAGGATATAGTTGAGGCTCAAAAGCTGATTCGTGATCTTGGACTTGATTATAAGAAGACTGATGTGTACGAGAATGATTGTGCATGGTTTCATGGTGAACTTGAAACTACTGATAAGTGTCCAGTTTGCAACTCATCTTGCTGGGTTAAAAGTGAAGGTGATGATGTTGTAGAGTCTAATATTGAGAACTGTCGAGCAAAGAAGAGGTCAAAGAAGATATTGCGCTATTTTTCTTCAAAACCAAGGTTACAAAGGTTATTTATGTCCAAAAAAATAGCTATACATATGAGATGGCACAAGGATAGTCGAAAAGAAGTGAATGGGCTATTATCTCACCCAGCTGATAGTATGGCCTGGAAGACATTTGATGCAAGACATCAAGAATTTGCATTAGACTCACGCAATGTTAGATTGAGACTTGCTAGTGATGATTTTAATCCATTTGGAATGTTAAGTTCCACTTGGAGTTGTTGGCCTGTGATTCTTATTCCCTATAATTTACCACCTGGTTATGCTTAAAACAATCTTCATTCATAATATCAATTCTTATTCCCAAAAAAAATCTCCTGGACAGGACATTGATGTTCATTTGCAACCTCTTATTAAAGAGCTTAGAGAATTATGCGATGTTGGTGTTAATACCTGAGATGCATCTATTGATAAAATTTTTTTACTTCGAGCTGCAGTTTTATGGACTATTAATGACTTTCCTGCCTATGGGATGTTATCTGGTTGAAGCACTAAAGGTGCAAAGGCATGTCCAGTTTGTGCTAAGGACACTTGTTCTATTCGATTGAAACATGGGCGAAAAGAATGTTTATAGGACATTTCAGATTCTTATCTAATGGTCACCCTTTGCACAAAAAAATGAGTCGATTGTCCTATTTGAAGAAATTTGTCAATCCACCACATCCATTGTCTGAAGAAGAGGTGTTACAACAGTTTCAAAGTTTTGAGCAAGTTACTTTTGGGAAGACTACTCGAAAAAGAAAAAGGGTGAAGATGATAGATCACATAATTGGAGGAAGCAGAGTATTATCTTCCAACTTCCTTAATGGAGAACTTTATTAATACGTCACAACTTAGATGTAATGCATATTGAAAAAATATTTGTGAAAGTATTATGGGGACATTATTGGAGATAAAAAGGACGAACAAAGATGGTCTAAATGCTCGTTTAGACTTGATTGAATTAGGTATAATGAGAGAATTGCAACCTAGTTTATCAGGAGAGTTACCTCCTTGTAAATGACATTTCAGCTTGGAGAAAAAAAGACAACTATGTAGACTTTTGAATGACATTAAAATGCCAGATAATTATACCTCTAATATCTCATGGTATGTGAATCTTCAAGATGAAACTCTCAGTAATCTTAAAAGTCATGATTGTCATGTACTTCTAGAGTGCCTTCTTTCTTTGGCTATGAGGGGAGTGGTGGCAGACACAGCATATGGGACACCTGTGCAATTATATTTATAATTTTTAAGTTATGCTCCAAGGAGTTACAAGTAGAGGATTTGGAGAAGCTTGAAAAGCAAATTTCTATTATTTTATCCAAATTAGAAGAAATATTTCCTCCATCATTTTTTGATATGTTACACATACCTGTTCACTTAGCAACAAAAGCCAAAATTGTAGGCTCTATGGAGTACAGGTGGATGTATTTATAAAAGATAATATGTTGTATAATATAGTTTATTTGACATTTAAAGTTGATTTTATATAAAAGTAATGTACAAGTGAATTTTATTTTGTAGATTTCTTGGAATATTAAAGAAGTATGTACACAATAAGTCCAAACCCGAGGGGTCTATTACTGAAGGATATATTGCAGAAGAGTGCATGACATTTTGTGCAAGATATTTAGATGAAATGAAGGAGAGAGCAACAACCATTGACAGAAATTATGATGGAAATAACTCAATTCTTATGAAGAATTGGATATCTTTAATGAACCTGGTTGGTTTTCTCAGGATGATGAGAGTGGTGAATTGAAATATTGGACTCCAAATAAACAGGAAGGGGCTCACTTTTTGTGCTTCAAAATTGTGAGCAGGTTTAGCCTTTTGAAAGGTAACTATACCATTTGATAAGTATATAAGTACCATATTTCTTTAGTTATTTAAAGTAGATTCTAACACTAATATGTTTAACATAGTGAGTACAAAACTACATTGGAAAGTCAGGGATTACATGATCGTCTGTAACAAACACAAGAAAAAGTTCTCAACATGGTTCAAGTGATGCATAAGTCTTTAATATGCCATAACTTAATATTTAACTTATAAATGCATAGGATTATAGTATCTCATATTGAATTGTATTTCAAATTAATGATTTGCAACGTGAAGGAGACATACATGAAACTGATCAATTGGTTTCACTATCATGGTCACCTGATTGTTTTGTCAGATACCATAAGTCAATACCGTGTCAATGGATTCATCTTTCACACAAAAGATTATGATCAGCTTCACACCACACAAAACTATGGTATCACAGTTCAAGAGGATGAAGTGTCGGGTGGCCTTGACTACTATCGTGTAATAGATCAAATAGTGAAGCTAACTTATCAAGTACATATCATATAGTTTTATTTAAATACTCTTGGTATGATGTCATCACACGAAATAGGCACCATGTTGATGAGTATGGGATACTGAGCTTAGACACATCTCACCAGCGATATAGAGATGATCCATATGCTCTTCTATCTCAAATACAACAAGTGTATTATGTGTCTGATAATGAGAAGAAGAAGTGATCAATTGTCATTAGAAACAAGCCTAGAAATATTTTTTCTGTTCATAGTTCAATTGATATTCCCGACATTGATGAAACAACTAATGAACCTTATCAAGAGAATGAGCTTGAAAGCAACACTAGATTTTTTTCTCTTGAGAGTGGATAACTATGTGTTGATATTGGTATTTCATCGGGTGACCAAGTTGAGGCTGGACAACTTGATGTTGAAATGGTTGGTCAGACACATGTTGGAGCTACTGATGATAATGAGGCAACCGATGACAATGAGGTTGAATCTAATATCAATAGTGATGAGAACTTAGAATACGTGGATGAGATTTAAACTGCAAATACTGATCTTGCTGCAGAAGATGACGATGATGATGATTGGCTATAACACTTATATCATCATGATTTGGATTTGCTTTATATATATACTAAAGTTGTAACTAATATGGTGTTTAAATATGGTAATCTATTCTCTTATTAGAAGATAAATTTATAATTAGTAGCAAATTTTTATTTTATAACTTTTGTTCTTATTGATTTTTCTCTATTTTTTTACAGTTATTTTTGAAGACTTTATCAAATTACTTATGGCTTCACAAGATGGTTCATCCACCCAAGGTATATATTACTTTCTTGATACCAACATGGAATGACATCATTATATTTTGCTTAATACATATTTTATATTTAATGTAATACAGATTCAACTCGTCGAAAGTATCATGGTCGTACAATTAGACTTGGTGCAATGAAAAATAGGCAAACTAACTCTGAGCCATTAAAAGTTAATTTTCAAAAGTAGCAGTAGGGAGAACTGAAAGGACTTTGTGGCTGATTTTGGAGCTACTATATGTGAGTATTTTTCATTTGGAGTGAAGAGTTGGGGTAATATAGAGGATGAGGTTAAGCATGCATTTATTGAACGACTTTGGGTAATCTTTAATATGATCTATGTGGCAACAAATTTTATATTTCATTATTTCTTGTATTATCACTCTAACTATTATGAATGTTAATGAATATTTTCAATAGAACAATGGATCATCGAGGATAATGTTGTTAGCGATCTTATGGCTAAAGCAGAGGCTAGATGGATTGATTATCGGAGTCACCTGCATGCACTAGTGGCTAATATTTTGGATGATAGACAAATAGATAAAGACTGTGAAGAATTGAAGCTAGAACTTGTGAGCAAAGAAGATTGGCTTTAGCTATTGAACTATTGGAGAACAGATGAGACGTTCAAGCTACCTTATTTTAGCATAGCTTTGGATTATTGCTTTTAGTGAATTTTAAATTTAAATTTTACTATTTAATTTTATAATGTATGAACAGAAAAGAAGTACAGCTAGGAAGGTAAATAAAAAAGGTTAAAAAGTCTTCATACCTCGGGCCAATTGGCATTTGAAGTAGTAGCTCATGACATGGTAAGGTTACATATCTTTTAATTATCTTGTATGAAATATCACATAATTTGATTTTGTTGTTTTTACCCAAAATTGTATCACTTTTTTGTCAATTCTTTGTAAGAAAAAAGAAAGGGACGAGACTAGATGACCTTGAATTATGGGAGACAACTCACACAAACAAATCTGGTGAATGGGTCAATAATAAGTCTCGAGAGGCTTATGTGAGATATATACTTAAATATATTTTGTGTTACACTTTTTTTTTCTAATTTTTCTTTTCTTTTGGATTTCTCTCCCATATTTGAAATTTTCAAAATTACTTGTGCAGATTGCTGCAGCTATGCAAATTAAAGAGATAGAGAAGAACTCTCTTGACCCAGAGACTGGGGAGGTGATATCTTTGCCACCTGAAGTACATTCTCAAGCACTCCATCAAATATTAAATAAAGTTTCTCGCTCACATGGACAAACATCTATCCAAGATAACCCTACTATAGTTGCATTACGAGAAGAATTAACGAAGAGCGACATAGACATGATCAAACACGGGAGGAGTTGTCTCAAACACAGGAGGAGCTATCTGATTTGAGGACACGATTGGTTGATCATCATGAAACATGAAAGGAGCTGCTTGAGTTGAAGGCACATTTGGCTGCTCTTACTAATCGTGTAGGGTAATAAAATTTAATATTATTAAATTGGTAGTTTATATCTCTCATTAATATAACTTTTATGTCTATAATATTCTCTCTCTTATTCTTTTTGCATGTGTTAGTAGGTCAACATCTAGCTCATGTAATTGAGCTTGAAGTTGTTCCATCTTTTGTGCCTCTCTTTTAAGGGATAATTCTCACTTTTTGGTATTCTTCAATGGTAAGCAATACAACTTTTGGATATGATTTTTGCTCACGAAAGAGTTTGCATTCTCTTTCAACATGAGAACTGTTGGGTATAAAATACCCTCAGCCGAAGTTCTCAGCAGATGGCATCTCTCCGAGTTTCTCAGGCAGCTGGATTTCTGCAGTGCCGACGGATTTCTAGCGGACGAATTCTTGCTGCACCGCCTGAACTCCTTCAATGTGAGTCGTCTATCGAGCCACCTCAAGTGCTCACTTAGCTCCGCTACTGGCCGACCTTCTGCAGTGACCAGCATCAAACTGAACTCCCTTTAAGCCTCGTCTACAGTCGAACCCCTTCAACAA